>JAMPIV010001671.1:2500-162500 GCA_024509875.1 Oreohelix idahoensis
CAAGTCATTTTTTTTTTTTTGTTGGGGTTTTTGTTTTTTTTTGTTTCCGGTTTTTTTTTTTTTTTTTTGTGAGTTTTTGGGTTAACGTTGATTGGAGGAACGAGGTTTTTTCCGATCCCGCCATAGGCACTTTTTTGTTTCTTGGAATTAGCCTTCATCCTTTTTTTTGATTTAGAGTTTATGTTTTTCTGGCTTATTCTCATGTATATTGTTTTGTTTTGTTGAATTTGGAGAATTTTGTTTAGTTTAGTTCTGTTTTTCTTTGATTTTTTTCGACTTAATTTTACGTAATCCTGTGTATATTTCTTTATATTTTTGTTGAGTTAAATGTTTTTACATTTTATTATAGGTGTTCATAATGCCAACGTTTTCCATTACATCTAAAGGTCTCCTTTTTTTTTTTTTCGTAATGTCTTCTAGTACAGGGATTTTTTTTTGTCATGATATTTTCTCTTTTTTTTTTGCTTTGTAATAGATTTAGGGAGATTGTTCCTATCTTTAAGAAGGGGGGGAACTGTTTTTACATGGAGGATTGGGCTTTTAGAAACCCCTGACTGGGTTTACTATTTTGTAACTTTTTGTTTTTCCTAGGAAAAATTTACATCGGAGTTTTTTTTTTTTTCGGAGACTTGCAGTTGGTAAAATATTTAACTATTCACCTTGTTCATACTTTTAAAGTTTTGGATTTTTATGAACCTTACATATGTTTCCTAAATAATTCTTGTTTAATTATGAAAATGGCTTCTGTTTCCATAGTTGTTTTTTTAGAATGCTTTTAGAATTTTTTCCGGTTTTTGGTATTTTTATTTTTTTTTTTTTTGTTACATAAGGAAGAGTTCAGGGGGGTTTATATTTTTTTTTTTTTGGGTGTTAGTGAACACCCGTTTTTTTCATAACAAAAGTAATACTGGACCTTGCCCTTAAGTTTTGATTTTTCTCTTTTTGTTTCCTAGTTAACTTCCTCTCAATATCCTGCATCTAAATAGTTTGTTTGCGATTGTTAACCCGCTTTTATATTGGTCCTTTTTTTTTAGGGTCAAATTTTACTTGGTAAGTCTCGGAGTTCCTTTCTTTTTTTTTTTTTTATTCCGAAGGCAAGAGTTTTTATTTAGGAATCGATTTGTGTTGGAGTTGTTTTTTTTGACTTAATAGAACAGGTGTATTGTGCAGAGGGGAATTATTGTTTTTATCTAGTTCTGGGGATTATTTTTATTTGATTTTTTATTGTTTTTTTTATTGACGTTTCTCCTTTGATTTGATTTTAAAGTTTTTTTATTTTGTTTACATGCTAGTTAGGAAGGATAGTGCGATTTTTATAAGTTGGAAGACAAAACGGAAAGTTATTTGATCTGTGTCTTTTTTGAACTATCCCTTCTTTGTTATTTATTAAACAATTTTTGTTACTGCATTTCTAGTTTTTTCTCTAAAGGGAAAAGTTTTTTATAATTTTTGTTTATTTCTTTTAGATCAGAGGAGGGGAATTTCCTACATTTTTATTTTGGTCAACATACTGTTTTGGTATTTATTGAGTTTCGGCGTTTTCTATATGGATTCCGCTAATTTTGCCATTGTTTTAGTTTTATTCATTTACTGTGGAAACTGCTATTATCTGTATTACTTTCTTATCAACATCTAAAAAAAGAAAAGACTTGGGTAGTAATTTTTTATGTTTTTTGTTTTTATTTTTTTTTTAACACTTTTATCTATTTCCTGTTATTTAATAATTATTGTAACCCTTCAATTTTTACAATATATTTTTTTTTATAATATTATATTATTTCTTATATAAAAATATATATATATTTAAATAAATAATTAATGTAAAATATTATTAAATTTATGGTAATAATTGTTTCTAGTTGTAAATTTCTGGGTAAATTGTATTCTTACGCATCAATTGGATATAACCTGAATTGAAATTTGTCCTTTATATGCACCACATTTCCCTCCAGCTCTGATTGAAGTGCTTCCCCAGATTTTGGCTATATACTTTTAGATTTAAAAGTTGAAAAGTCATCATTTTCTATATATGGCCTGGGTTTGGAATCGACGTTTTCGGAAATGCATGGTTATTATACTGGGAATGAAACTGAGTATTGTTATTTAACACTTTCCAATTTTACAATTCGCTATGGTTTTAGTTTTATAACCTGTAACCCGTTTTAACATACAGGATAAATCAATTATTTTATATTTTTTAATCTTTTCTTCCTAATATATATATTTCGTGAAGAGTTCCCCATAACACCCAGAATACTGGTTTAAGCTTCACCATGAGAGGGTGCTGGGCGTCTTTCGGAGGGATGAACTCGATAATTTAACGGGACCCAGTGTGCGCTAGGGGTCTTAATTGATATCGGTTTACCTTGGTGATAACTTGTGTGTAGCTAATGAGCGGTGTGGATTTGTAGATCAACACTGTCAATGGTTAGCAAAATGAATCAAACAGTGTTGTGCAGGGGGAATGTTTTAATTATTTCGAACTGTCCAGATAGGTCTGATGTTATTTTTCTACCCCAAATAAGGACCTATAAAAACATCCGAATGTTAAATCCTTTACTGTAAGTCTAAAAGGCCCTTTGAGACGTAACGTTTTCAAGGGTTACACGCATTGTTTTCACAATGCTCACCCGATTAGGGGTTCCATTTCTTACATTAAGTCCTCCAATAGCCAAGACTTATAACAGATGCTTATCATACGAATATTGGTAATTGTCAGTTGTGACGATTAAAATTTCCTACGGAATTGGTGAAATAAATTTCGGTGCTAATCTGTTGTTTTACCTGTGCAGCGAAAAGTACCTTGGGTATTACTTTTACTGTTACCGCGTATGTATCGTTTAATGTAGTGCAGAAGTGGTCATCGTCAAAACCAACTCAGAAGCTATTCCTGTTAATTTTGCCGATGGAGAGTGGAAGACAATTATGGAGCTAATCTTCCAAAATACAAATTGTTTCAAACCTAAATTTTAAAATGTTCGACCTTAAACAAAAATGACTTTGTTCGTCATTGTCAGAATATACATATCTCGCGATAGCAAATCAATCGAACGAGTCCATACCACAATTTGTATCAATCAAGATACAATACCCAATGTCAGGGGGCAAGCCAGCTTGAGTCTATCCAATGGATAGTTGCGGAGAATTATTCATAGTCCTCCTAGAAAACGGTCTGTCGGTCTAACAAAAACCAACCGGTTGCCAAGTCAGTTAGCGGGAATTCTCCAAACATTAGTCTTCATTACCGGATATCCTCATCCTATAGTCCTATGAATGCTTATTGATCTGCTATTGGCTAATCTGCTGCTTCCCAATTCTTTGTGCACCACGTATGAAATACGTCATCGTTACTACACATAGTTGTGTTTTTCGTCATCTTGTCGTCATTTTCCTATAACTGTCTTCGTTAGTTGTCTATGTTATAGTTTCTTTTGTTTATTGATTATTTATATGAATTACGTCATCAGTCTCCGTTGTCTCTTATGTTAATGTTTTATATAATGTCGTCATCACAATACTTAGTCTATTGTTGAGTCTGCCGTGATAGCTGGGGTGGATTAATCCTAGTTGCAGTTAAATCATTTTAGCAGGTCATTGTTTTCTATAAAATTCAAGTAGGGCGCTTTCCTGCATTGTCTGCATGTTGTCCACCCCAAGCATAATGATGGGAATTAAAATCGCCTCTATGACTGTTTTGGGGCCTAGTCTGGGTGCTTATGGCGAATATTTCTTCATCTTTAATTGTATCATTTTTAGCGTATATACATTTAAGATTGTTAGATTTGTTTGGTTCTGCTGCTATAGTGACCTGGATAAACCTTCTATGTTGGTTGTATCATCAAATACTTCCCAGTCTATAATTTTTAATGTTTCGTTAACTAAGATTGGCTCGACAAAACACTAATCAGCGACACCCCCTCCTCTTACATTCTATCTTTAACCTAATTCCTATCGTGCCTAAGTATCTTAAAGCCCTTTACAACTATATCTACTATTTGGGTTTTAAAAGTGTCTCTTGAAGTAGGCAATAATTATATAGTGTGTAGTTCCTATTCCTGTTGCTGCAAGTAAAAGTAGGGGTAAAAGGCACTCAAATTCGTTTTTACATACCCATGTCACAATTCCACTGTATAATTCTAAATCCTGTCTAAGTTTGAAGTTTAATATCAATCTAAGTAACCCTTTTAATTTTGGGGTTAAACGTATCAAATTTGCTCTTATTCTGTTATTTCCAGTAGCTCAATGGCCCATTATCTACACAGGATTTGTGGTCTCAAGAAATTCCTTATTCAGGCTTGTCATTTTGTCCCAAACCTTTTGCACTATCAGTATGGGTAAAAGTACCTCAGTGAGTCCGTGTTCTTCGGATAGATGCCCCTTCTTCTAGGCTGTTTTATTTTTTTCCTGTTGTATTATTGCCTCTTTGGTTCACTTTCCTATTTTCAGCTGTTATTATTGTTCCTTCACTTTTGTCTTATGTTTAGCTCCTTGCCTTGTCACGCTTTTCTATTCTTTTTAGTATTATTTGATTATTTCCTTTTTTTCAGACAATTTAACTAGTAATATAATCATTTTCCTCATTTCAGTTCAGACAATTTTACTTACATTCCTCTGGGCAATTTTAGTGCTGTATGAACTTTCATTTCTTCGAGCACTTCCTTCTGTACATTTTCTAGCGCACTCACAATCGATTCCAATGATGTAAGCCGAATTGTCTGACTGGTTCGTTTGTTTTGTTTAATACCTTCCTGCTCCTTTTGTAGCTAGCGCGTATTACCGTGAGTTCTTCGGATACAGACTATATTTAACATATATAATTAATTTCTTATAAAGAATCCGAAGATTATGGAACCAGACTATGACACAGCATTTTTAAATCGGGGTTAAGCGTGGCTTCAAGTGTTCACAGAGGATCATGGGAATCTCCATCCGGACCAATCAGGAGCTCAGCATGTTTTTACCGGCAGGTAATGTAGGACAGACGCCAAGCAGTCGGGGACTAAGAAGAAACCAAAGTTAGCAGGACGTTCAGTCTAGCGCTGGGAAGTTTTGTTTGAAGAGATCGAACTTCCTTTCATTTTATAATTTCTATTCCATTATGCATTCTAGGATGTTTTGTGATATTGTGTTTTCAGAATACTCGTAAGGTATTTAACACAATATAAACTTCCAATTGGTTCATAGATCACACAGCCATGGACTGTGGCGGATTTAGGTTCGAAGATTTTATGAGAAAATGAAACCTGGTTTCGTGTTGAAGAAGAATGCTACTAATGAAGTGGAGAACTCTTAAAACATTTTGGACTCCTACATGATTCAAAAGGAAAAGCTCTTGCATAAAGAATTATACGACTGAAGCAAGCCTGCACGTATATTGGCAAGGGACAAAATATAAATGCACACAACGTAGAAAACAGTAAAAACAAGGAGATAGCTCGCCATATGAGATAATGCAGATTTTTAGAGAAAGGTGCAAAGGGAATTTTGCTACACTCAATGAAATGGTACCAAATGTTTACTACTAATTGTTAACTGATGTCCTGACATATGCACTGTATCAAAGAATTTGTGTTATTTGATCAAGTGTCAGTTGTACATAGAACAGGACTATTAAAAGTTATTTCAGAGTCAAAAAACCCTAATGCTGTTCAAGAATCATATCTTTGCAGTTGGCCATCAGATGAATGAATCATTTTATCATAAGTTAATAGCCACAAGTATATCATAAACAAACAGCTGCTCTAAAACAAAAACATCCTAGAGGATTATTCCCGAAGCTGGTTAACTTCCCGTAAGGACTTTAAGAGAGCAGTTATGCTACACTTTCACAACTCTAGCAGGCAAGCTAGTATCTAAACCTAACACTCTCGGACATAAACAGCAAACCCCCAACTGCCCCACCGGCCACACTTTTTCTTTTGACAGTTGAGTTTTAATTATCCTAATCTCTTCTTTTACATATTTTATTTCTGCTTCAACTTAGTGTCTGTGTTGGTGGCTTTTTTCTTCCATATTTAATCACCATATTTGATTGTTTACATTTGCCCTTTTTGGTAATCGGCATCACAGCTGTGCCTTTGCCTTTTCGCACACTGCGCCAGCTGGGGCTGCATACCGGCACAGTACATGCATATTGTCTATGCCTTTGCAGCTTTGTTTCGGCCATGGCATCAAATTGCAGCGCTTGCAGTTGGGGCACTGCAATACTGGGTGATAATGTACGCCTATGTGTACTTTTTAGCTTTCCCAAATTAGTAAAGGTCTTGGGGGGTTATCCCTTCTGGTAGTTATTACTACCACTGTGGTTTAGTCTACATTCCCTTTCATCTGTTATTCTTTCCAACGTGTTCCAGCTTTAAATCTGGGTTCTGCTCGGCCAGGTTGTCTTAAAAACTTCCTCACCAGACAGGGTTGGGTAAAGTAACTCTTTACCTTTTACCACAACGATCTATTCCTGTTTTCTTTTGAATATTTTCTATAGAGATACTTTATATGTTGTGGGCCAGTTGGATCAATTTTTTGTTTTTTTCCTGACTGCTTTCTTGTAGAAAAGTTTTTTTTTTTTCCTGTTTCATTTAATGTTAGCAGTACTTCCACTTTTTTGTTACTTTGTATATTTGGGCAGATGGATTTAATTATCATTTACTTTTTCCAGAATGACCCAGGATTTTGATCGTCCGGGAGAGATATAAGCGAGGCTTCTGTTCCAGCTAATTGTGTACTTATAACTTTTTTTGGGTTTCCTTTCTGTTGGAGTCTTCTTTGTTTCTCTCCTCCTCTGGTTTCCTGACTTCTTTTGGTTGTGTTTTTCTGGTTGTCCCGATATTCATCTTCCCTGTTGAGTACTGTCTTTTTGTTAGCCGTCCTGGTTCCTGAGTCTTCACCTTTGTTGTTTCTGCTTACTGTCGTTTCTATTTCTGAGCCTCTTTCCAGTTTGTATCCCTATTGTCTCTATCGCTGTCCTTTATGTCTGTGTATTATGTCTCTGACTTCAGGGCTCTTTGGTCCTGTTCTTTTCTGTCAGGTTTGAGTGTTTTGTCCTTTTTCACGTGTTCTGGCCCACGCTTTTCCTTCCCCGGTCTGCGCCCTGGTTATCGGTGGCAAATTCTCTGTCTTTTAATTTGCTACTGCTCTTTTTATTCTGTGCTTGGTTTTTTATGAACTTTCATGGTTATTCTTAGTCTCACTGCTTTAATCTTAAGTTATATATTATCCTTGCTTTCTCGTTTCTTTTTTTTTTAAAATTGTATAATTATTTATACTATTTAAGAAACACACTTTTTAAACCTGTGGAGGCCGCAGTGGCACAGTGGTTAGTGCACTGGCTTCCTAGCGCAGTGAAGTATTGATGGTTCGGATCCCCAGATGAGGTGGTATTTTTTAGGCCACAAACGGCTCCTGGGTCGACGCCAGCCCTAAATGGGTACCAGCAGAAGCAACTCTGGGAAGGTTAAGGCGGCCGGCATGATGCTGACCACATCACCCCTAGTGTGCCGACGGTCAAGAGAAAATATGGCCCTAACACCATATTCCCAAATATGCCTCAATGGGCCGTGTAAAGGGATCCTTTACCTTTTTTAAGCCTGTCTAATAGACATTGCTGGAACAGTTAAAATCTAGTTCGAAATTTTTGCCAGGTAACTTTAATATACATTTGTTTTACTTAAATTATAATTTGATGTAGTAGTTTGATGGTTGATAATTATTACTATTAATCTATGGTTTTTTTTTTTTTTTTTTTTTTTTTTTCACTAAAATTCTTAAATTATACAACGTATTCAAAGCAATAGTTAAATAGTCCCCTATAAATGCTTAATATTAACTGCAATAATCTAATACTTAAATCAAAAATTATAATGGAAATCACCACTTATCTTTATTGTGTCTAGCAAGATGGCTGCCAATCTCACACAAGCAAGTGCCACGTGTCGCTTGGATCTTTTAATTTCTTCTTTTTTCCGCCCTAAAATTTCTCTGAGTTATATTATTATATTCCAAGCGATAAGTAGTAACTAGTCATCTCGTGGAAAGATGAAAAGTGACAAATGTCGAGGTGTTGTCACGTGCTGGCCTTCAAAGTATGTATACACTGCTTAGACAGCGCAGGATTTCGCTGGCTTGGCCATGTTCGCCGCATGGAAGATGGTCGCATCCCAAAAGATATCTTCTACGGACAATTAGCAGATGGCAAAAGAACAGTTGGGCGACCGCAGCTGAGGTTCAAAGATGTGTGCAGGAGAGATATGAGGGCACTGGACATGGATCAAGCAACGTTGGAGGATGAAGCGGCCGACCGCACCAAGTGGCGATGCTAGTTTACGGCGCGCCACCACAGATTGGGTGAAAGAGAGGCTCACAACAAAAGCAGAGGAGAGAGAGAAGAAAAAAACGTCGAAAAGAGCACCAGGAAAATAAAGCAGCTGAGGGCTGTCACCTCAGGGGGCGCATGTTCCCATAGTCAGTTATGACTGAAGGGGCTATTATTATTATTATTATTTATTAACTAGTCACTAATTTGGTATTAAAATGTAATAAAGCTAATACTTAAATCAAAACTAAAAAGGAATTGACCACTTATCTTTATTATGTCTATTCAAGCTGGCTGCCGTATCTCCCAAAAGTGAGTCCACGTGGCGTATTAAATAGAATCCTAAGTTATAATAATACTTATTTAATAGCTAACAATTACCTAGTCACCTAAACTAACTGCAATAATCTAATATTAAAGATAGATAAAAAAAAATTATATCAACTTATCTGTAAAAACGTGAATTTCTCCACAGTGTCTCACTCTAAAAAGGACGTATCAGCCATGCACAAAAACGAGGTGCAAACAATATTACGTTTGTAAGAGACAAGCAAGGAAATCTCATCACCACAGCACAGGGACAGGAAACAAAATGGGCAGAAGCACTTCATGAGAAACACTGAATATGGAACCACCAGAGACGCAGCTGAATGTTTCTGCGGCTGAAAATGACCTATACATAAATACATACATTCCAAGGAGAGAAGAACTCATCACAGCTTATAAAAAGGTTAAAGAATGGAAAAAAGCGCCTGGTCACGACAACTTAAATGCTGAGTTATTCAAGGCACGGACCCTGAAACTAGCAGCAGAAGGAATATAAGAACCACTATTTGCACAAGTCTGGAAAACAGAGAGACAACGCCCAACGGAGTGGAGTAAAGAATAATTGTCAAAAATTGCTCAAGAAGGGCGACCTGATGCAGAAAAACTGCGACAACTGGAGAGGAATTACTTTTCCTCTCAGTTCCCAGTAAAAGTGCTAAGCAGGATAAAGGTCCAGAGAATTTCAAAAGCAGTAGACCAAAAACTGAGGAAAGAACAAGCGGAATTCAGAAAGAATAGAAGAGACAGATATACAGATCATATATTACACCCTCAGGAACATTATAGAGGAGTTCTCAGAATGGCAGGAGAAAAAGCTATTACATTAAACTTTGTTGATTTTGAAAAAAAAGCTTTTGACAGCTCTACACAGGGACAACCTTTGGAAAATACTGAGTGCTTATGGAATTCCCAGCTGCATTGTTTCCATTATAAAAAGCCTCAATTCTAACTTTACATGCAGCGTTGGGATGAGCAACCTAACTTTCGAGGTGAAGACAGGAGTACGACAGGGATGCCCCTTATCAACAACCTTATTTTTGACAGTCATAAACTGAGTGATGCGCCAGATAACAGAAGGTGGTCCAAGAGGAAGTAGATGGACAACGTTTTCTACACTGGAAGAACTGGAATATGCGCATGACACACTGCACTAATCGAACCTTCATCATCAACACATCCAAGAAAAAAACTGATAGACTAAATAAATATAGCCAGCAGGTTGGTCTGAAGAATAAGGTCATGACACTCAATGTGGGCAATCCTGATCCAATAACAATAAGGAACCAGAAGCTAGAACAAACAGGCACCTGTACATACCTATTATGTATAGTAAAACTAGACGGCGGAACAAGCAAGGACATCAACAATAGAATGAATAAAGCGAGAACAGCCTTTGCTAGTCTCAACAACATCTGGAAGTCTTCTCAGTACAGCAACTCAAACGCCAATAGATTATTTGAGAGCTGCGTACTTTCTGTGCTTCATTATGGTGCGGAATGCTGGAGAGTAACAGAAAAAAAAAAAAGGAAAAATGTCGAAAATGTCCTCCTTCCACACAATCTGCCTAAGGAAAAATTCTCCGAATCTTTTGGCCGAATACTATCACCAATCAAGAACTGATTTACTTGGAGCAACCAAGAGAATATGCACACCATCATAGCGGGGAGATGATGGAAGGGGACTGTGCGACAGCCTCAAAAGAGACCCTGATGTCATCACAAGAACAGCTATGCTATGGACCAGCGAAGGAAAGCGAAAGAGAGGCCGACCAAAAACAACTTGGCGGAGAACTGTGGAGACCGAGATGCGAGGAATGAACGAGAGTTGGGGAACTGCACGAAGGATGGCCGCCGACCGAACAAAGCTGAAGCAGTTTGTTGCTGCCCTACAAGACGCCACCAGACTTTGACAGTCTGTAGCTAAGGATTAAAGAAAGAGAGAAGAAAACATGAAAAAGCCCTAGGGCCGACTGTGGGGGGAGGGGAGGGGGGAATAATCTCGAACGTCATATTTACCTTTGCCATCCTATACTTCATTCTGTGATCTTAATTTTAGCTTTCCCACCTCTATTTGTTATTTTCGATTCATTCTTTTACACTCCTTTTCCTCAATTCTTGATATGTCGGGACTTCCGTGACCATTTTGTGCTGATTAGGGTAGTTAATCACTTTCGTTTGAACCCATACTTTTACACCTTGGATTGGTAGAGTGAAGTGTGTTGTACAAATGTGTAACACATTTTTCTACCAGACCAGACAGTGCAGGGGAGCGACCGGATTAGTGAGTAAACAATCTTGGGATGACCATAGTCGATTATCTCTGATAATAGTTAGGTCTGACCAGTTCTTTTGGTTGCTGGCTAAGATCAGGTAAATGACATAACCCTTTCCGGACAAGACGGGTCTTAGAATAATTATCCCTCTTGAAAGAGATTACCTGTGAGAGAATACATAGTCGTGAGTGTAAACATGATCGATAATAGACGGAAGCTGGCTGCCATATATGGTGATTGTAAACAACACATGTAATTTTGAGTTTGTTATGCAGGAATCTCTCGTGAGAGAAGGGGAAATGTCCGCATCTTACATGCTATTGGCTTGGCATTTGAGATGTAAAAATACAACATTTCAGATTGGAGCCTTGTCGTATAGTGGTGTGGCGTGAGGTGTTATTTGGCTTTAAGATCAGTATAGTACTGACAATTACAGAAATAGAATTTCTGCAGAAAATGGTGAAGTCCCAGTGTCTGAGAGGACTACTGGTATCACAAATTAGTTACGGCTGTGAATGATCTGATCTCGAAACAATAGTAGAGAGGAGACCGACATAAAGTGCCACCTCCGCTGTGTAACTAACTGTGATATTAAAAAAACAAGGAAACAGATTTTACTTAACAATGATAAAATTGACAAGCCGTTCAAATACAATTTCCTTATTATTTATTTAGTATATACACTATCTACTCTTGTGCTGAAGGGTGAATGTTGAAAAATGGAACGTAATGAATTTGTAAGTTTACATATGATTTACAAATATTTATATTTATATAGATATGTAAATATATTACAAGTTTTCCAATTATAGGAACAAAAATTATATCAGCTGTGCTGTTATTCAATTATAGTACATGTATCAGCTGCTTAGTTTGGTTCACACAACTCCTGCTGAGGCTCGTTACTGTAGCCCACCCAAGACTGAGGGGGACTAAAGATGTAGCTTCTGTACAATCTCTATGCTCCTGCGAAGTTCCAGGCAGCTGGATTGACTCGAACATACGACCTCAGGTTTTATGACACGAATAAAACCTGTAACAAGGAAAAATAGGGGCTAATTTCTGTCATCAAGCCCACCTATTTCTAATGTGGATTTAATGAGCGTGTGCCTCAGGTGTCTGCATGTAGGATGAATGACAACATGGCTCAGTATGATTTAGCAATAGCGAGACAAGACAGGTGTCTACTTGCAAAACCTTCTTTCTGATAAATTAATACATGGATACATCCAATAATATGAATTCAATACATGAATACATCCAATAATATAAAGTCAATACATGAATACATTCAATACATGAATACATCCAATAATATGTACACCTAGGTGTGATATAACCATTTCCTTCCCCCTATAGTATACCAGGCCCTCTTTTGACAAGTGCTATATAAGCTGGTAACATATATCCTAACAATATTGTTATGTTCTTTTGATAGGAGTATATGAGACGAGGACTGTTTGGTGATATATCAGGTGGGAGTTATAGGAGACAATAGATTGATGTTAGATGAGACAATAGATTGAGTCCTAACAAGGACTGTTTTGGTTATATTTCAGTTGGTTTTATCTGAGATAATAGACTGAAGTTATAGGAGACAATATATTGAGTTATAGGAGACAATAGATTGAGTCCTAACAAGGACTGTTTTGGTTATATTGCAGTTGGTCTGAGAAAATAGATTGAAGTTATAGAAGACAATAGGTTGAAGTATGAGTCCTATTAGTCTTCGTCTATTCAATCATATTAGGAAATACAATCATTATACCTAATTCCCCAAGATACAATCAGTAACCTGATACGTTCATATTAAAACCTATTTTCCTACCAGTTTATAGTAAATTATATTTACCCTCCAAGATTTAAACAGGCCAGATTTTGACTCGACTTAGCGAAGCAGTCTGCAGGTCAATGCTCTCAGGTAAGCTATAAATCAAAGCTGACAGCTCCTCTCTTCAGTCGGTCGTCTCTGGCTTCGTGTTCGGTGTTGCGTGTTTTAGCATAAATCTCGCCCGATTATATAGGCAGGTAAAATAACTTCTACTGGTAAAGGAAAGCGTTTGGTTGGTTCCTGGCGGAGCAAGCTGATTGGTTGCCTGCAGTTTCGTCTTATGCTCGTACAGCCTAATTTTATTCAGTTTTCTTCCATCATCTTGCGTGAACAAGATGGCCGCGACCCACATCCGAAAAAAACAGGGTTTAAGTTTTTTCCTGGCGTAACTTCTTGTAATTTATTCCGGCTCAGCAACTGTGCGTTGATTGGCTGGGGCAAATTTGTATCCCGACATAATGATTTAACAAAGTAGTGGGGTTACACACACTCGTTTCACGACATAGCCCCATCCTTTCCTAGCTGTGACCTGTCATAGCTGAAGTGTAAACACCTGCTGTAGTTAATCATTTTGCGTCTGTCCTTCTAGAGTAATAGGGTGTCGACTTAAAAAATCAGCTCCTACATTGTCTCTTCCCGGAATGTAATTCACGGTAAAGGAATAAGGCGCCAGAAGCAGACTCCACCTTAACAATCTCGAATTTAACTTTTTAGATGCAGCCAAGAATGTTAAAGGTTGGTGATCGCTTTGGACAATGAAGTGTGTCCCATACAAGTAAGGTGAAAATTTGTCGATGGACCAAATTAAAGCCAAACATTCTTTCTCTATGGTCGAGTAGTTCAACTCAGCTGCATTCAGCTTTCTACTGGTGTAGGCGACTGGTAAAAGTTCCTCCGGCTGGGCTTTTGATTTCTGCAAGAGAGTTGCACCAATACCTATACTGTTGGCGTCCGTCCTTAATACAAATTCCTGTGTGATATCAGGTAGCGTAAGGATTGGTTTGCTGGTGAGTTTTGCTTTTAGCTCTGTGTAAGCTTTTTCACAATCAGCATTCCATTGGATTTTGTCAGGCTGTCTTTTCTTAGTTAAGTTAGTTAATGGTGCACACAGAGAGTTAAAGTGGGGTATGTACTTCTGATAGAACCCATATAATGACACGAATGATCTCACATCTTTCTTCGTTTGAGGTCTGGGTGCCTTCTTTAACTTCTCTATATTCTTTGGGTCAGGAGACATTTGATCTGTAGAAATAGTGTGACCTAAGAATTCCAACTCCTTACAACCGATATAGCACTTGGTTGGACGTGCAGTCAATCCAGTGGTTCTCAGTCTGTCAAACAACATGGAGAGCGCTACTATAGGCTCTTCAAATGTGTTTGTAGCAACAAGAATGTCATCCATAAAGTTAGTGATATGGGGATTTTGTAGAGGTTCCAATAATTTCCTCATCATTCTTGAAAAGATACTGGGAGCATTTTTCAGCCCAAAGGGTAGTACATTAAACTCGTAGTGTCCGTCTGATGTACTAAATGCCAGCATTTTTCTAACTTCTGGTTTCACTGGTATTTGGTAGTATCCCTTGCTTAGATCTACCTTCGATAAATACCTAGCCTTACTCAGTGTAGAGAACAGCTGGTTGGTGTCAGGTAATGGGTCCACCTGAGATTCTGTGATCGCATTAAGCTTCCGGTAGTCAATACATAACCTGTGTTCACCACTAGGCTTCCTTAATAGCACCACACTTGAGCTATAGGGAGATTCAGACTTTGAAATAATTTTCTCTTTTAAGAGATAGTCAATCTCATCCTTGAGTGCTTGTGCTTGCTATTGTTCAGTCCATGTCCGCAACAATGCTTCCAGTGGACCGTGTATGGGGACGGCAATACAACAACGTTGCCGGATTCACACCTTTTTCTATTGTAAGGGGCAGTATACCGAAGTGGGGCCTGTCTCCATCAACTGTTTGGTACAGCCCTGGTTTCTACCTCCTTTGGTTCGGGTTTGTTTCTGCAGCTTTTTTAATACTGGTTGCTGACTAACCAAATTTTCCAAAGGATCCAGGCCATGGTGTTCCGACAAATATCTAGTCGGGGTGTGATGTCTCTTGTCCCCTCTCTGTACAACACGAAGAGTTGCCATGGTTACTGGTGTAACAGTAGACTTGTGATTTTGTTTTCTCTTTATCACTGCATCTACCTGTTGTTTTCTCTTGTGTATTTTCTTTGTGGGCCTACGTCCGCAACAATGCTTCTCTAGGTCCTGTAACTGGTCTACGCTTCTGAATGAGGTTACCTGGTTACATTCTGAACAGGATTTTATATACCGACTTATGTCTTTAATTATTCCTGGCCAGTAATATCGCAATGCTATATTTTGGCCAGTGGCCCCTTTTCCTCTGTGACCACTGCCTGATGTAGCATGCTCTTGCTCCATAATTCCCCCCCCCATAGAATTTTGGCACTACCAGCTGTTCATGCTCTTTAGGTCCTTTTCCAGCTTGTCTGTAGAGTAGGCCATTTTCCATATAGTAGTCTCCTTTCTCTGGAGGGTTATGGGCCTTTGGCTATTTGCCAAAACAAGGCTTCAATGTGCTGTCTGCTGTTTGAGCCTTTTTCATCTTTGTACGATGAATGTTTATTGGATCTCCCTCCTCCTTTTTGGTGCTCGACCTGGTATGGTTTGCTGCCATGACAACAGGTTTTATTGGGTCACCCAAAAAGACATATTTACATCCTATTACCAGCGGGTATATAAGATCATCACTTACTGCTGCTCTTATCACTCCTTCCACATAGCGAGTTCTCACGTTGATCCTTGCTATGGGAAGTGTCATGGTGCCGGTTCCCTGCATTGCCCCTTGTATGTCCACTGTTTCTGTGGTACGTTGGTCAGGGTGCACTAGGGTTGCACTCACGACTGAGTCGAATTCCAAACCTGAATCATATAAGCACTGAATTTTAGTGCCATTACATGTCACTTCCGCACAGACAGGGGGATGATGGAGGTCATTCTGACTAACTGCCAGTTCCTTCCTTCCCTTGTTCCCTGTTGTGAGACACGCAGCGTAATAAGGAGGGTTGTTCCTTCTGCAGTCTGCAGTATTGTGGTTACTCATTAGACAAGTTTTACACCACTTTCCTTCCTTCCGGTAAGGTGTCTTATCCGATCTTAGAGGGTTTTTGTCCTTTTGGTCAAATCTTTGTTTGTTCCTTGTGGTATGGTCCTTTTGTTCATATTTGGAATAGTTTTGTGAGGATTGGAAGTTTTTACTCTGCTTCTTCTTATTTCATAATAATTCTGCCTGAGCTGCTTGATATCTCTCAGCAACAGTTACAATATCTTCCAATCTCTCTGCTCCTTGTTCCACGATAAACTTCCTCATTTCTTGAGGCATGTACTCTTTCACTTGCTCCATCATTATCATTTCTTTCAGATCCTGACACTTTCCTAAACTACTCCATTTTTCCAAATAGGTTTCCAATCTAGCAGAGAATTAGTGATAGTTTTCCCCTGGAAGAAGTTTAGCTGTTCGGAATTTCTTTCTATATGATTCTGAGTTCTTTTCATATCTCACAAGCAGTGCCTGCTTCAGGATTTCATAATCTTCCTGGTCATCTCTTGAGAGCTTCAAATATACATCGTAGGCAACACCTCTCAATCCCTGAGATAGTTTAAGACTCCACTTTTCTTTCACTAAGCCATAGGTAGTGGCAAGTCTTTCGTATCTATCCAGGTACGACTCAATGGCGTCTTCTTTCTCAACAAATGGGTCCAGATGAAAATTCATGGCCCCACTTGAGGTGCTCTGGCTGGAGCTATTCTCAGAGTGAGGTGAGCTACCACCATTACTGCCAGTATTTGCCTGAATTTCAAGCTCTTTTAATCTCAACTGATGGTCTCTCTCTGCTTGTAATTTCCTTTCCTCAGCTTCAATTTTCTTTGCCTCATTTTCAGCCTCCCATTTCTTGGCTTCAATTTCTAATCTTTTGGTTTCTCTCTCAGCTTCCAGTATTTTGTCTTCTCTCTCAGCTTCCAGTCTCTTGTCTTCTCTCTCAGCTTCCAGTCTTTTGGCTTCTCTTTCAGCTTCCAGTCTTTTGGCTTCTCTTTCAGCTTCCACTTGCAATTTTCTTTCTTCCCTAACCATGTGTTTGTCCACTTCTGTTGTGACATACTGAGTAAGAGCATCACCTGTCATATTTAATTCCTTACCCATCTGCATGATCGCAGTCCTGAACTTCACTAGATCAGCCATGGCGAGTACTAACTGGTACTCCTCCTAAAAAATAATTAAAAAAAAATCCTATTATGATTCTCTCAAAAAAAAATTTCCTTATGTTATCTATGGGTGGCACAAGATAGAGTGTAGATAGATGAATAGATTAAGTATGGCTCAAAATATACAGAAATATCCCGGACGAGCCCCCAGTGTGGCGTGAGGTTTTATTTGACTTTAAGATCAGTATAGTACTGACAATTACAGAAATGGAAATTCTGCAGAAAATGGTGAAGTTCCAGTGTCTGAGAGCACTACTGTTATCACAAATTAGTTACGGCTGTGAATGATCTGATCTCGAAACAATAGTAGAGAGGAGACCGACATAAAGTGCCACCTCCGCTGTGTAACTAACTGTGATATTTAAAAAAACAAGGAAACAGATTTTACTTAACAATGATAAAATTGACAAGCCGTTCAAATACAATTTCCTTATTATTTATTTAGTATAACCACTATCTACTCTTGTGCTGAAGGGTGAATGTTGAAAAATGGAACGTAATGAATTTGTAAGTTTACATATGATTTACAAATATTTATATTTATATAGATATGTAAATATATTACAACAAGTTTTCCAATTATAGGAACAAAAATTATATCAGCTGTGCTGTTATTCAATTATAGTACATGTATCAGCTGTGCTGTTAATTACGTATAATTTATCAGCTATAATCTTATTAATGTCTCTTGCTACGCTAATTCACTTTCTCGTCACTGACACTAGCTTTTTCTCACAATGCTGACAGAAATGGTACTAATGTGTACTCATCTCTTAAAACGTTCTGTTCTCCTTAGTTTGGTTCACACAACTCCTGCTGAGGCTCGTTATTTTAGCCCACCCAAGACTGAGGGGGACTAAAGATGTAGCTTCTGTACAATCTCTATGCTCCTGCGAAGTTCCAGGCAGCTAGATTGACTCGAACATACGACCTCAGATTTTATGACACGAATAAAACCTGTAACAAGTAAAAAATAGGGGCTAATTTCTGTCATCAAGCCCACCTATTTCTAATGCTGATTTAATGAGCGTGTGCCTCAGGTGTCTGCATGTAGGATGAATGACAACATGGCTCAGTATGATTTAGCAATAGCGAGACAAGACAGGTGTCTACTTGCAAAACCTTCTTTCTGATAAATTAATACATGGATAAATCCAATAATATGAATTCAATACATGAATACATCCAATAATATAAATTCAATACATGAATACATTCAATACATGAATACATCCAATAATATGTACACCTAGGTGTGATACAACCATTTCCTTCCCCCTATAGTATACCAGGCCCTCTTTTGACAAGTGCTGTATAAGCTGAGCTGGTAACATATATCCTAACAATATTGTTATGTTCTTTTGATAGGAGTATATGAGACGAGGACTGTTTGGTGATATATCAGGTGGGAGTTATAGGAGACAATAGATTGATGTTAGATGAGAAAATAGATTGAGTCCTAACAAGGACTGTTTTGGTTATATTTCAGTTGGTTTTATCTGAGATAATAGACTGAAGTTATAGGAGACAATAGATTGAGTTATAGGAGACAATAGATTGAGTCCTAACAAGGACTGTTTTGGTTATATTGCAGTTGGTCTGAGAAAATATATTGAAGTTATAGAAGACAATAGGTTGAAGTATGAGTCCTATTAGTCTTCGTCTATTCAATCATTTTAGGAAATACAATCATTATACCTAATTCCCCAAGATACAATCAGTAACCTGATACGTTCATATTAAAACCTATTTTCCTACCAGTTTATAGTAAATTATATTTACCCTCCAAGATTTAAACAGGCCAGATTTTGACTCGACTTAGCGAAGCAGTCTGCAGGTCAATGCTCTCAGGTAAACTATAAATCAAAGCTGACAGCTCCTCTCTTCAGTCGGTCGTCTCTGGCTTCGTGTTCGGTGTTGCGTGTTTTAGCATAAATCTCGCCCGATTATATAGGCAGGTAAAATAACTTCTACTGGTAAAGGAAAGCGTTTGGTTGGTTCCTGGCGGAGCAAGCTGATTGGTTGCCTGCAGTTTCGTCTTATGCTCGTACAGCCTAATTTTATTCAGTTTTCTTCCGCCATCTTGCGTGAACAAGATGACCGCGACCCACATCCGAAAAAAACAGGGCTTAAGTTTTTTCCTGGCGTAACTTCTTGTAATTTATTCCGGCTCAGCAACTGTGCGTTGATTGGCTGGGGCAAATTTGTATCCCGACATAATGATTTAACAAAGTAGTGGGGTTACACACACTCGTTTCACGACAAGTGGCAATCTGGATGTGGGCCAAATGTTGCCTTATAATTTAGCGCCTTGTAAATTTACAACACTGTTAATTTCAACTCTTCAAGAGGGCAGCCAGACAAGCCAGAATAAGGAATAGAATCAGGATTTCACTTTAAAGGACCAGAAAAAGTGTTTGATCATCTTGTGTGCTTACATCCCAGGAAAACTCTACCTTTATTAATACGGAAAGCCCAGAATCCCAGGAATCTGAACACTTAAGTCATAGTGGGAGTCTATTGTAAATTAACACCCCCAGACCATATGTAAGAGGCATCTTAATAAACTTGCCTTAACTATTTCTCTGTGCCAGAAGTCAGACTGTATTCTCAAAGAAATCTGGTGTAAGTTGTAAATTTTATAATTCTATATTTTGCATTTATTAACATGTGAAAATTGCTAGTGGACGTCCAGGTGTTACGCACAGATTCTTTTGTAGGCAATGAATATAGAGATATATATATATAGAAAGATATTTATTTATCTGTTAACACTTTTTGTTGAGAGTCATAGGTACATAACCCTTGATTTTGTGGATGCCTGTGGTGAGTTGGGATTATATAAATATAGTTATAGGGGACTTAGTGTACTGACTGAGATCAGCTGTGAAGGTCTCTGTATCTAATAAGGTTGGTGTGTTACAGAGAACCTTGCTTGCTACCACATTTCGACCTCAATCAGACTTATTCTTGAATTGTATGATGACTTCGTTTAATGTCTAGGGTTATGATAGTGATGAAGTGTAAGTTCACAACAACCAATAGACAGATAAACACCTAAGTTAAGATTCACAACAATTTACAACACTATGACAATCACAAACACATAACACTCTAAAGATTTATCTTAAGTAAGTCAAGTGTTAAATTTTATACAATGTATTAGCTTTTTCAATATATATATAGATATCCTGATCCTACTACAATGTGAATCAGGAATCACAATCAATGTAAGCACAATGTTTATGTACAAGAATTTATACAAAAGATCTTTGTCCAGACATATAATAGTATTGTAATATAAGTGTAGTGTTGTGATGTATTATTATGAGGTAATACTGGCTTTTAGTGCTAGGTTGTTGTTTGTCATCACGACTTCATGTGTTTTTTACTGGTGGAAATAATATTAAGGGATTCACAGATTCTGTTTCTTTAAAATTTCTGTCCCTTTTATAATAAATTTCAGTTCAGGATTAGTTTATTCAAGGTTGGGCTCTACGTGCTGACATGCTCTTATCTCATAATGCAGCTGCAGGAAACCTGTATCCTCTGCTCGCTTGCTTCTCAGTTTGATCATGTGATAGACAATGGCCGCTTTCTTGTGCAGGGAGTCTGCTGCCAACTTTCTGGATCACGCAGTACTCAGACCGGACGATGCAATATCACCATCTATAACCACGGTCCCTGAAAGTGAAGGTTATGCATCCTTCTTACTAACTAGTATACAATATTATTCCACACTAAAGTACATGACAGTACCAAACAAACATAAAGTTCAGTGCTTTAGGCCAACTGCTAGCTTTTCATGTGACAATATACACCAGTATTCCTCTCCCTAATGGTTACAACGCCTCTGCAATTCCAGCTGTAATCCCTTCCATACAATAGGATAGGTGTTATGTTACTATATGGCAATCCAATATATAAATATATGCAGTTATACTCCTCTCTGACAATCTTTTACATGGTGGAGCAATATCTAGGCTTTGCCTCATGTTTGCTACTGAACCGCACACAACATAATTTATCATTTCACATTCAATTTTCATATAAAATACCGATCAAAAAATGTCTAGCTTACCACCAATTCGTAAGGAAAAACACACTAAAGATGACTGGCACAGTTTGATCTGCGGTATGTCCAAGCTGTTTATCATATATTTAATTTTGGATAACACTGCTGCTCTCATCTCTCAAAATGTGTAACGATATGGTGTCCCCTCTAAGATTTCTTCTGCCAATATCCAGTGTATTGACCAATCGTTTTGAATATGTTCAAAAGAGTACCCAGTCATTCCAACATTTTCATTCACTTCTACTCCGTTTCTAGGCATTTATTTGTTATTCATAGGTCACCCAATCCAATTTCTTTTAACTTCAAAGTTCAGCCAATGGCCTCCCACGTACTATCTTAGACTTTCTGTCACTACTATGTTTCACAAAAATCAGGGATTTCCATCCCCAAGAAAATATGACCAAACCTGACAGTATCTCTGTTCTCTATATGTTTTATTACCAATATCTAATTATCTAATGGACTTTTTAGATAATTTATTACATATTCCTAGTCCACTAGCCTTCCTGTACACGAATATATGATTTTCAAGGTGCTAAGTGGTGTAGTTAAGAATACGATCTTTTTACAATGTTAAGTGTTTAATTTCAACTACCACCTGTTCAATCCTTTACGACGAACGAACGAACGAACGAACGAACGAACTTTATTTTCAAAGGGTTAAGAATTGGGCACGCAGGCCCGTCTGACATTCTGCCCTTCCTCTCTCTCTCATCATGTATACTGTATCCTTTCATCCTCACATTTACTTTAAGCATTATTAAGGCATTTATCATTATAAAAGTAATATAACATCAAACATTTGCAATAATCATCATAATTAAAGTATGTTTTTAAAATAAATAAAGATAGATAGATAGATAGATAGATAGATAGATAGATAAATAGATAGATAGATAGATAGATAGATAGATAGATAGATAGATAGATAGATAGATAGATAGATAGATAGATAACGAACGAACGAACAAACTATATTTTCAAAGGATTAAGAATTGGGCACGCAGGCCCGTCTTACATTCTGCCCTTCTTCTCTCTGTCATCTTACATACCGTATCCTTTCAATAGCACATGTATTTTTAGCATTATTTAAGCGTACAAAATTATCGAGGTAAAATAATAACATACATTTGTAACATCCAGACATAATCAAATTTAGGGGGGGGGGGGGGGGGGGGGGGGGGGGGGGGGGGGGAGGGGGGGGGGGGATTATTAATTAAAATAGATTAACAAAAATTAATACTTAAAAAAAAAAAAAAAAAAAAAAAAAAAAAAAAACTAACAAAACACAATCAAAACAATTCATACAGTAAATAAGACATAATTAGAAACGTAATCAGATAATGGTGGGCATATAATAAGAAACTCGTGACAATTTGGAAATCTGCTGAAATAGCTGGGACTTCATGTGTTGTCAGCGCATGCGAAAAATGTTCCCACAGGTGAGCAACTTTGAGTCCCAAGCAGATACTGCCACAGGGAGTGAATTGTTGACGCCTCCACTACACGAGATCCAGTTTTATGACCTATGCTCCTTAGGGAGGTAAAGTTATTGACTGAAAGATGAGAATCATGCATATAGGCCCGTCTTGCATTTATCCCTTCCTCTTACTCATCTTTTATTGCTAGGTATCCAGACATTCTCCAGCATACTTAAGGTATTAGTTCAGAGGCGATGCAACATTATAAGTAGTATAAAAGCATACATTACAGTATCTGATTACAATTAAGAAGTAAGGTATATTAAAATGAAAAACTAGATCATCAGACCCTCCATACAGTGTATTAGATAATAATAATTCGAAACATAATCCCTTAGGGCGGCATATAATCCGCACTCATAATGTATTTGAACAGTCTACGATTATATGAGTAGGGACTGTGCATGTTTTTTCAGGTCATGTGGAAGATTGTTCCAAAGATGAGCAGCTGAGTAAGCCAAGCTCTTCTTGTACAAATCTAGCCTCGGCTTGAGTAAATCTAACTGGTTTAAGCGCTGACTACGTTTTTCATTGAATTTGAAAAGTGGCCACAGATACGTTGGAGCATTATGTGACAAGATTTTGTGAGCGAATTTAGCTTTGTTAAATAGGAAGCGCTTTCTAAGGGGTAATATTTTAAGATAGTTATATAGATCTATACAATGTGTTTGGTGTTTATCAGCAACTAGGCGCACTGCACGTTTTTGAAGTGAATGAAGCCTTTTTTGTGTTGGATATGGAACAACCATCCCAGATTGTGGAACAATAGTCTGTACTATCTGTACTATCAGTATAAAGTCAGGAGCCCTACGTAAAAATCAGGTTTCCTAATAAGAATTAAACCTGTTTTCAAAACTTAACATCGTATCGTTAGTTTTTTTCATCACTGTTTATTTGAAAAAATTAGGCCATGCACACTGCGAGTTGGTTTATTTTTAGACACACAGCGAGTGGCTTGCGCTACTGTGTTCCATGGTCCGTCTACCTCTCTCTGCTTTTTTTCTTCTAAGCCCGTTTGTCTTTCCAAGGCTAACCTTGTGCGTGATTTTGCACTAGTGTTAGTTTTTAAAATCAAGGTCGTCCAAAAGATTTTACTACACATTCTATTTTTAGAACTACGGTTATCGCCGTATCGTTAGGCTTAAGCATTTTATTTAGGAACGAACGAATTAGGACAAGTAGGAATCTTGTGTTAGCCATTACGGTGTTATACAACTAAGGCGTTATCTATACTGGGAAAGCACTGGTCTTTCTCCATTCTTCTTCCTATCGTATTATTTCGTTCTGCTTTACATTTACGTTCTAATTTATATATGGGTATTAGAATTTTTCACCACAATGCCACATCGGACAGAAGTCCGAAGATTTGTTCTTTGCTGTGAAATTCTGGGGGAAGGTGACATCGTCTGTGTGACTATTATGTCTATGTTCCTCCCCAGAATATATTCTTAGCGCCAAAGGAAGGCGGGTGCTATTTTTCTAGTGTTTTTCTAGGATGATAAGGTAAAGAGAGACAGTTACTGTACCTTTTCAAATGCCTAGATCTGCAGCCATGTTATGGTCTGCACATGTATATGATTGACTATTTTTGAGACGACATTTTGCCAGCAGCACCATTATTCGTATGATATACATTGCATTATTATGCATATAATCTACACAGCATTATTGATATGATGGACAGCGCCCTTTACTTATGCTTTATTATGCAGCTTCGGAGTGAGCGAAGCTCATCGAAGTTAGGAGCCATTTTTGGATCTCGCCTTTGCCTAAGCGGATCATCGTTCGGAGAACAGGGATACCTTACTATCTGATGATGATACAGAGATGTCTACTATTGTAAGCCACTACTGGTGGTTTTGAGATTGTCGTCATAAAAGCCTACTAATTTACGGCTTGTAATTCTTCGTCAGAAGAGGTTCTGTCAGGGAGCCATTGATGATAAATATTTGAGAACATTAACTGACGTGATCAGTCAGTTAGGCTTGAAAGTAAATACAACTAGAACCCAGAGGGACTAGCTACTAACGTTCTGTTATATTCACATTCTTTACGAATGTATCTTTGATGTCGTAAACCATTTTCAAGCATGTGATGTTGTTGCCAACCTGTTCCAGTGGCTGTAGCTGTGTTGTCAGAGTGTGCGTCCCATTAAACTGTATGAAACTGTTAACAGTAGTTCCAGCCGTCATTGACTTCTAGATACGAGTGTATGAGTGCATTGTTACCCATAAACTCTACAGAACAGTACACCCATTCGCGTAACTCACACATGTACTCTCACTCAATATAAACACTGTCCCTTGCCAGGGCCTCAATGCTTTATGGACAAGGTGACCGTTATATCCAACACTGTGTCGGTTCGAGTTGACCATCAACCTTCATCAAGATGACTAGTACACACAAACTACATGCACCACAGTCACCCTTGTCAATGTAATGTGCCAGTGTGACGCCTTTGCATTTACAGTTTACATTCTATCAATCTGGCCTTATCAATGTGGTGGCCTTATCAATGTGGCGGCCAGATTTCTGGGTCTAACCTTCGCAGTGTAGCCAGTTAGAAGTCAACTACTGATTGTTTCCTGACGCCTGATACGACACACGAACACCAGCAGTACAAGTCTTCAGTCGATGTCAGCATTTTTTGTCACGTGACCTGTCCTGTCAAGCGAATGCTATAATTAGGTCAGACGTTGTTTATATCGAACAGACAGTCTACACATCAGTATTTAATCACATATTTAACTGTGTTAGCAAGAAGTACAGTGCAACTGAAGTGAGAATTCCTACTTGTTATAGTTATAGAAACTGTCAACGGTGGATTTTCCTACACTGCTCTAGGTTGTGTTGAACTTTACAATATTAAGAATTAATTATTTATTAAGTGGCAGTTCATGATATTCAAAACTGTACCATTATATTGTAACAACTGAGCCTTCTTTGCAACACATTCTATTGTATGCTATATGTATTTATGTTTATATGTTTACATGTGATATTGTTGTGTATATTTCTGCGGGTAGGTTGGGCAGGTGACAAATATAGGGATACCACGTCATAGAGGTCCTATATTAGTGTTCTGTAGGTGCAATTTTCTTGTTGCTATTTTTGTTAGCTGTGACGAGCTGTATTCATCGTTGTTTTTGTAATATTTTTTCTGTTTTTCAGTTTTGTTTTGATTTGTTTGTATTTGTAGGTCTTATCTTTCCTTTCATTTAGTTGTATACAACATTTATATTTATACACTGTGACGTCATTTGTTTTATTTATTTCCTCGCAGTTGTCATCACAGGTTCTGTGATAATTTTCTTTAGTTTCCTATTTGATTTATTTGATTCCTGCGAATGTTTGCATATTGTCTTTTATGATTGTCCTCTTTTATGTTGTTGGTTGACATATGCTATTATGCTGTTGGTTGACATATGCTATTTATGATGCACTATTAGCTGTGTAGTGCACTTGTGGTATAAAATCAACTGGTGGTGGATTATTATTATTATTATACTGATTAATCAAGTTTATTAAGAACTTGTTTCCATTTACTTCGAAATAGATTGCATTATTATTTCAGGTAACTAGTCACATATTATTAAACATTATGGCGACTATAGACTACTTTATCAAGCAAGGGATAGCCTTGGGTAAAACTGAGGAGAGATTAGAAGAGTTTGCACTTGCTCAATATGCCAAAGCACAGAAGGCTGAAGAGAAAAAGTTACAACAGGAAAGGGAGGCTGAAGAGAAGAGATTAGACAGAAAAGCTGAGGCTGAACAAAAGAGATTAGACAGAGAATCAGAAGAAAAGAAGATTCAAATGCAACTAGACAGAGAATCAGAAGAAAAAAAGATGCAAATGCAGCTAAACAGAGAAGCTGAGGCTGAACAAAAGAAATTAGACAGAGAATCTGAAGAAAGAAAAGAAAAAGCAAAGATGGAACATGAACAGAAACTCTTAGCTTTTGAGATAGAGAAATTGAAATTGACGAATATGAGTAATGCTAATCTATCATCTGGTAGTAATGGTAAGCCTTCTACTTATAAGGTCAAGCTACCAGCGTTCAATCCTTCCAGTGATGACATAACATTTTGGCTGGATAGGTTTGAACGTTCTTGTCGAACTCATAATGTGGATAAATCGCAATATGCTAATCAGTTATCAGAGAATTTGAAAGGTGATTCTCTTACTAGTTTAAGTATAGTAGAAGAGGCTGATAGGGATAATTATGATGTTATTAGAGCAGCCTTGATAAAAAATATCAATTGACAATTGTTTAAGACAATGATACCTGAAACAGTGGTAGAATTCTCAGAATTCATTGCAAAAGCACGTCTTACATTTACACGATGGATTGAGCTATCCAAAACAGAAAAAACATATGAAGCACTTATGGACTTGTTGCTTAGAGACAAGATCATGTCTTGTTAAATAAACCATTCCTTGAATTCCTACATGAGCGTAAACCCAAAACACTAAAACAAATGGAAGAATATAGTTGCCAATATGTCACTGCACATCCTGACGTAACTTTTGGCAACACTAAGATTAAGGAGAGTATGCCAGTTGCTTCGGCAACACCTTACAATCCTAATTACTCACACAAATTTCAAGGAGCTCAAAATAGGTTTGATAAAAAGGGTAACTGGAATAGTTATCAAAACCAAGGTAATCAATCATATCAGGGTTCTTCTTCGAAGGACTGGAGACGAGCTGAAAGCCCTCGATACAGTGGTTGTCACAACTATAGACATTTCCGCAAGGGAAGTCATAATAGGAACTATCCAAGTCATCCAACATGGAGACAACAAAACCAAACTTACAGAGATTCTCATTATAAAGAACATGATAATTGTAACCATGGAAACTATGACTCAAACCCAAGTAGGGGTTACAATAGAGCAAACAATAATAATTGCAGAGACAATAATAATCGAGGTAGATCACAATACAAAAGACATAAATCACATTATAAGGCAAACTCTGCACAGCAAGAGTCCCATGAAGCCTGTAATCAGACTAATGATAATAAAAACTCTAATAATATGGCATGTTCTGCTTTTGATTTTGGGAGAGCATCTCAGTGCCCCCAATGCAAAACATTATTCGAACCAACTACGGTGTCTACTTTAAGTTGTGGTCACCCTCTTCCCGCTCTTCCTGCGTCAGTCGCGCATGATGGAAGAGGTTCTCTTGTCTTGCATAAAGGTCTAGTAAATGATACTCCAGTCTCAGTTCTTTTTGATTCTGGATGCACCACCATTGGTGTTAGGCAGTCACTCGTAGATCCTTCCCGTGCCACAGGCAAAGTAGTCAAATGTGTAACATTCGGCGGCACTTTGGAGAAGTACTCTACTGCTATCATTAAGATTGCTACTCCTTTCTTTACGGGAGATGTGCACGCATGTCTTCTGCCGAATCCGATCGCTGATCTTATCATCGGTCGTATTCACGGAGTCAAAGAATGCACTCCGCAATCTTGTCCCCAAGAATATGAGAGTTAAAATTTTGCAGCACGCTCATGACTCTCAGTGTGCTGGACATATGGGTTTTTCCCGTACTAAGTCAAGAGTTCTTGCGGCTTTCTTTTGGCCTTTCGTAAACAAAGACATACGGATTTATTGTCGATCTTGCAAAGTATGTCAAGAAGTCAAATCTAAAGGTCCACGCCATGCTGCACCTATTCAGGCTGCAGATATTCCTATTCGGCCGTTTCAGAAAATGGCAATAGACATTATTGGTCCGTTTAAGATCAAGTCTGCCAGAGGACATCAGTTTATCTTAACGTGTGTTGACATGTGCACACGTTGGCCAGAGGCTATTCCTCTGAAGAGCATTTCTACTGCTGATATTGCAGACGCTCTTTGGCTCATATTTTCTCGTCTGGGATTCCCCGGAGAAATATTATCAGACCATGGCACCCAACTAGTATCGGATACCA
The DNA here is from genome assembly GCA_024509875.1 of Oreohelix idahoensis. Taxonomy (NCBI): domain Eukaryota; kingdom Metazoa; phylum Mollusca; class Gastropoda; order Stylommatophora; family Oreohelicidae; genus Oreohelix; species Oreohelix idahoensis. The sequence continues at coordinate 31,010 of JAMPIV010001671.1, forward strand.
TGTCTCAAGTAATGTCTACTCTGCAGATAGAAAGATCTTTGAGTAGTATCTATCACCCAATGTCTAATGGGATGGTCGAACGCTTAAATAGAACACTCAAAAACGTACTTGGAAAGATAACTGAGGATCATCCTCAAGATTGGGACAGGGTTTTACCCGCGGCCCTCTTTGCGTACAGAGAGGTCCCCAATGAACATACAGGATTTTCTCCCTTTGAACTTGTCTTTGGCGCGCGACCGCGCGGCCCTATGTCTTTGCTTCATGATCTTATAACCGCTGATAATATTAACGATGACACAAAATCTTCTTACGAATATGTCATCGCGCTTAGACAAAAGATTATCGAAGCATGCAAATTAGCAACTTCTTCTGAATTTGCTAAACAGAAGGCAAGGCAATTTGCCAATAAGAAGAGATGCTTTCGACAACTTTGTCCTGGTGACAAAGCATTTGTTTTGCTACCTTGTAGGGAAAACAGACTTCTTATCTCTTGGAAAGGTCCGTACGATATAATATCGAAAATTTCCGATGTTGACTATATTGTCGATATTGGCGGGAAGCAAAAAACCTTCCACATCAACATGCTTACGGAATTCCATGAACGTCCAGATTATTTACAGCCTATTTTCCAGGCGACGGACGATTCTCAAGTCCCTCATGGTCATTACTCATCCCTGTCCGTAATACAGGATGAGGAAACAAGTTTCTCGGATGTGAATCTTCCTCTTCCGATGATTCCACTTCATTCTAGTGAATCATGGAAAAATTTCACTGTTTCTCCTAATTTATCTATGGCGGAACAGCGACAAGTCTCGTCAATGTTACAAACATTTCAGGATGTCCTTACTGACATTCCTGGACATACCCATGTCATTGAACACGACATTATTCTAACTTACCATAATCCTATTAGGGTCAGACCTTATCCTATCCCTATACATTTTCAAGCACAGGTCGAGAAAGAGTTGGATGAGATGATAGAATTAAAAATAGTCGAACCATCCAGTTCAGCATATTCTTCGCCGATGGTTATTGTTCGGAAAAAAGACAATAACATACGTCTTTGCGTTGATTATCGCAAATTGAATCAAGTTACGAAGTTCGATGCTGAACCTATGCCTTTATTAGAAGAGCTACTTACTAGGCTTTCTAAATCTCATTTCTTCACTAAACTTGACTTGTCTAAGGGATATTGGCAAGTTCCTTTATCTGAACACGCCAAACATCTTACTGCTTTTTCTACACCTAGGGGTTTGTTTCAATGGAATTTCATGCCTTTCGGCCTTATGAACGCCCCAGCTACATTCGTACGCATGATGCGTCGAATCCTATCTTATCGATCAGATGTCATTGCATACCTAGACGACATCTGTCTTTTCAGTGATACTTGGGAAGATCACTATTTGGGGTTATATGAGTTACTGTCTACTTTACGCAAGCATAAGTTGACAGCGAAACCCTCTAAAGCCTGTATTGGTTTTAGCGAAATTTCTTTCCTAGGTCACCGTGTCGGTCATGGTTTCCTAAAGACAGAGGACCATAATACCAGTAAAATATTTAACATCTCTATTCCTAAGACTAAAAAGCAAGTGAGAATTCTCTTAGGTCTTATACAATTTTATGGACGATTCATTCAGAATCTATCCTCTATCATGGCACCTCTTTCTTCGTTACTAAAGAAAGGGTCTCCTAATATGGTCCACTGGTCTCAGGAATGCCAATCCTCTTTGGATAAGATTAAAACTTTGTTTTCAACTCCACCTATCTTAATGTTACCTACTACAGATAAGACATTTGTTCTTCATAGTGACGCTTCATCCACTGGGATCGGAGCGGCACTAATGCAAGAGTACTCAGAAACTCTGCATCCTGTAATGTATATCTCTCGAAAACTTAATGCGGCAGAAAGGAATTACTCGGTTTTAGACCGTGAATTATTGGCTATGGTTTGGTCAATTCTCAAACTTCAAAGATTCCTTCTTGGCGCGCATTTCATTGTGGAAACTGACCAGAAAGCTTTTACAGCTATTCAAAGTAAAAATTTGAAGAGCTCGAGATCAACTCGATACGCGATTGCTCTTCAACCTTTTCATTTTTCGGTGCGAGCTATCCGTGGCTCAGAAAATGTGATGGTAGACATTTTGTCTAGATGCCCACATGATTCCACCTAACTGTTATGTCTTGGACTTTCTAATACGTCTAACTCTACAATAGTTCTTTTCTATATCAAAATATGTACACATTTGTAATATGATATATTGATTGTATCACCACTTAGCGGTTCATTAATGTGTATTTACCGCTGGTCCTTTGATGATTTTTCTTCCTTGTTAATCATGAACTCATAGTACCTAATATGGAATTATTGTATGAATTATTGTATGGATTTTGATATTGCCAGTATTGTAGTATACGTGGGTGACACCTCTCTGGAAATATTTATACTTAGAGAAATACTTTCTCTGAGATGTTGAGATATATTCTCACTTGTCGATCTATTCATCGACTTAGCGTATTTGGCATTATATAAATTACTGATATTTCTCATCTGCGCATTATTCGTGCGTTGTGAGCCTATTGTATAATGCCCTTAGATGGAAAAAAATTATTTTCATTTTTTTTCCCGGGGGGTGTGGTAGTCTGTTACGCACAAATTCTTTTGTAAGCAATGAATATAGAGATATATATATATATATAAAGATATTTATTTATCTGTTAACACTTTTTGTTGAGAGTCATAGGTACATAACCCTTGATTTCGTGGATGCCACATTTTATTATGTCTGTTACTTCTCTTGGGTCTTATAGGAATACTTAGATTTACGGCGGCTCATCTTGAGTTGAACTCTGGGGGTCACGCGTTTCTGCTCATGTGTCGAATTGTGGTTGCCGAGAGAGACTTCCGTGATAATGGGCGGATCCTGATCGCTGTCCGGACAGAAGTCCGAAGATTTGTTCTTTGCTGTGAAATTCGGGGAAGGTGACATCGTCTGTGTGACTATTATGTCTATGTTCCTCCCCAGAATATATTCTTAGCGCCAAAGGAAGGCGGGTGCTATTTTTCTAGTGTTTTTCTAGGATGATAAGGTAAAGAGAGACAGTTACTGTACCTTTTCAAATGCCTAGATTTGCAGCCATGTTATGGTCTGCACATGTATATGATTGACTATTTTCGAGACGACATTTTGCCAGCAGCACCATTATTCGTATGATATACATTGCATTATTATGCATATAATCTACACAGCATTATTGATATGATGGACAGCGCCCTTTACTTATGCTTTATTATGCAGCTTCGGAGTGAGCGAAGCTCATCGAAGTTAGGAGCCATTTTTGGATCTCGCCTTTGCCTAAGCGGATTATCGTTCGGAGAACAGGGATACCTTACTATCTGATGATGATACAGAGATGTCTACTATTGTAAGCCACTACTGGTGGTTTTGAGATTGTCGTCATAAAAGCCTACTAATTTACGGCTTGTAATTCTTCGTCAGAAGAGGTTCTGTCAGGGAGCCATTGATGATAAATATTTGAGAACATTAACTGACGTGATCAGTCAGTTAGGCTTGAAAGTAAATACAACTAGAACCCAAAGGGACTAGCTACTAACGTTCTATTATATTCACATTCTTTACGAATGTATCTTTGATGTCGTAAACCATTTTCAAGCATGTGATGTTGTTGCCAACCTGTTCCAGGGGCTGTAGCTGTGTTGTCAGAGTGTGCGTCCCATTAAACTGTATGAAACTGTTAACAGTAGTTCCAGCCGTCATTGACTTCTAGATATGAGTGTATGAGTGCATTGTTACCTATCAACTCTACAGAACAGTACACTCATTCGCGTAACTCACACATGTACTCTCACTCAATATAAACACTGTCCCTTGCCAGGGCCTCAATGCTTTGTGGACAAGGTGACCTGAATATCTGACACTGTGTCGGTTCGAGTTGACCATCAACCTTCATCAAGATGACTAGCACACACAAACTACATGCACCACAGTCACCCTTGTCAATGTAATGTGCCAGTGTGACGCCTTTGCATTTACAGTTTACATTCTACATTTATCAGTGTGGTGTCTTCATGTATACAGCATTCTTCAATGATAAGAAAATATATATTACACTTATCAATGTGGACTTATCACCAGGTCATACGAGGCTGGTAACCTCAGCATATAGAATGAGGGTTTCATGAACCATCACTGCAAGAGCTGGTGACTACTTTATGCGGGTTTCTGATAGAGAACCAAAAGCAGAGGTACTCCCAAGTTCCATATGGAGCAGGGAGTGGATGATGATAGAACTGATGTAGCTACTTATATATTAACATTTTCAACCAGTGCAAATGTAAATGTAAACATGTTCAGTATAAATGCAATGAATGTTTTCCACTCACTGGGATTAACATTAATGCTCAGAGAGGGTAAAGTTCTGAGGCAGAAGGGATGGTGGAATGGAAAACGGGGGGTGGGGGCCTGATTTTGTGTCCGGAAACCCAATACTCAGGGTATTTGTTGCTCTCTTATTTCATGATACTAGTCGATGGTACCAGTTGGTGGTGCTAACTATGGAACACTTGAGTGGTATATGTCGCCTGCGGTCAAAGCTAGACACCTACAGCAGACGGGTCGCAACAGACGCTAGACAATCTTCGCAATTACTGCACGATATTACGAGGAACCTGCCATCACCGGTGTCAATACCTTGTTGAGGTATGGCGGCTTGCGTACCCTGATTACCCCCCAGAGCTATTCCAGCGGGAGTTTTACTCCTGGAAGGTTCTACCAAGCTGGACAGGTTTGTGCGGGCAGGGGTCAGACTAAAGCAGACACCCTGGTCCTCCAGGTTGGGGGTTTTAGCATAGGGCTGACACCCCTGTCTATGTAAAAAAATAATGAAGTTACGGAAACAACAACGAATAAACAAACTTTGCTGCAGGACGGACATCCGGAGTCTGAGGCTCGTATGACTGTCAGTGGTGAAAGCCGAAAGAAAGCTACTGACATGAGAACGGACGTCCTGACCTCAAAACATTATACAAGAATAGGGAGGTTTGGGATGTCAGGTATTGGTAGTACCTCTGGTGAAGGAGCTGTCATGCCCTTTTCAGGGCAGCTCGGCCATCTTTGGTCCAAACCTGGCATCCAGCTCTCACCTGTGGCTCCTCGTAGCTGTCAGCATGCGACAGCGGCCACCCCCGGGCAACGGCTTTGACAGGCCGGCTAAACTAGGTGAGGGTAGCCGACTGGTTATAAACCTTCGGTGAGTTAGGGTCTGCCTACCCATGCATGCGAAGACTGGATTCGATAGACTGCGCGGAAGAAACCATCTATTGGTTCAACGGGCATGACGGCGATTACCAGCAACGCGCTGTGGAGCGTAAGGAGCACGGCGAGGCACGTAGAACGCCCTGGTCATCCACTGCATCCTGTGTTGTCTCCAGTCGTCTCGATAATATCTTGCCACTGGAACAGATAACTCCGGACGAGAGAGTGAGGATGACGATTAGCGCAACTCTTCCTCACTTTAATCCAATTACAGCGCAAGTCACAGCTTCAGACAGATACATACAGACACTACACTCAAAGACCTGTGGCGATGGGGGAGTGGCGAACCAGAAAGTGTGGATACACTCAAGCTGCAGCCACAATCCTGCACACAGGCGGCTCAGGCCATAGGGTCGTTTCTCGCTGGAACTTTGAAGCAGCGGCGAGATCCGGCAGCCCCCTGAGCGACTGAGCAGCCCTCTTTAGGATCACTCTGCTCACCTCCATGGCATGAGGAAGGGGCTAGAAAAGGTGCCCTGAACATAGCCTGCTTCAACCTACTCTGACCAGCTTGACGCGGCTGGAGGGTATCCCAATCATGCGTTCGAACAAAAAGTAAGTAAAAAATGAAGGTGCTTACCTTCGGCACGTGGAACGTGCGAACACTACTCGACAATACCCAGGCCGACAGACCTGAAAGACGGACTGCACTTGTGGCTAAAGAACTGGCGCGCTATAATGTCGATATAGCAGCCCTAAGTGAGACGCGACTACCAGAAGAATTTCAGATTACTGAAATTGGAGGTGGCTACACATTTTACTGGAGTGGCCGGGACAGCAAGGAACGGCGTGAGGCTGGTGTTGGATTCGCCATTAAATCTCATATCGTACGAAAACTTGTCAAATCTCCTAAGGGCATTAATGATCTCCTAATGACCCTTCATGTCCCACTAGGAAGCAACAGAAGTGCCACACTGATCAGTGCATATGCCCCAACAATGACAAACCCCGAGGAAACAAAAGAAAAGTTCTATGACGAACTTAACTCAATCATCTCATCAGTTCCTAAATCTGAGAAACTTATTATTCTCGGCGACTTCAATGCCAGAGTAGGCACTGACCACAACACCTGGGAAGGAATACTTGGAAAACATGGCATAGGCAAATGTAATAGTAATGGGCTCCTATTACTCAGCCTGTGTGCCACACATGATTTGTCCATCACGAACACCATGTTTCGCCTACCCACTCGAAATAAAACAACATGGATGCACCCCCCCATCCAAACAGTGGCATCTCATTGATTATGTCATCACGAGAAGGAGCGACAGACGTGACGTGAGAGTGACCAAGGCCATGTGTGGTGCCGAATGCTGGACTGACCACAGGCTGATTGTATCAAAACTCAACCTTAACATACAGCCCAAGCGAAGACACCAGAGTCAGAAACCCATGAAGAGGCTCAACGTCACAAAACTTAAAAGCGAAGCAACCGCAGAGAGCTTCTCAAGGGACTTGGACAGCCGTCTGAGGGACGTTGAGCTCGGTCAAACCACTATAGAGGAAAAATGGGCCAATTTAAAGCACATTGTGTACTCTGTAGCCTCTGAGAGCTTGGGATATACAACACGCAAGAACCCTGACTGGTTTGATGAGAATGATGAAAATATTAAAACACTGCTGGCTGAAAAATATCGCTTGCACAGAGACTATCAAAGCAACCCTTCCTCAACATCCAAAAAGGCAGCCTTTACCAATATACGCAGAGTTGTCCAGAATAAGCTCAGGAAGATGCATGATGCATGGCTCAGCAATAAAGCAGACGAGATACAGAGGTATGCAGACATAAATGACTCAAAGCGCTTTTATGATGCCCTGAAAGCAATTTATGGCCCTCAATCGAATCAATCATCACCGGTCCTAAATGCTGATGGCATGGCATTGCTCACTGATAAAACGCAGATTTTGGAACGCTGGGCACAACACTTCAACGCCATCTTAAATTGTCCATCAACCGTCAACGACCAGGCCATTGCAAGTATACCGCAAGTTACAGTCAATGTCAGACTTGACCTTCCACCCAGCATGGAAGAGGTCAAGAAAGCAGCCAGTCTACTGTCCAGCGGCAAAGCCCCTGGATCAGATGCTATTCCTGCTGAGATTTATAAAGCTGGAGGCAGCATGCTGCTGCAGAGACTAACAGACCTCTTCCGCTCGGTGTGGGATGGGGAACAGATGCCACAGGAATTAAGAGATGCCACCATCGTTCACATATACAAGCGAAAGGGAAATCATCAGTCGTGTGACAACCATAGGGGAATCTCACTATTATCTATTGCGGGCATAATCCTGGCTCGAGTCCTGCTCAATCGCTTGACTGTTCATCTCGAATCGCAGGACTTACTTCCAGAGAGTCAGTGTGGTTTCCGAGCAGGCCGCGGGACCGTCGATATGATATTTGCTGCTCGCCAACTTCAGGAGAAATGCCAGGAACAGCACAGTGACCTATACACAACATTTATTGACTTGACCAAGGCCTTTGACACTGTCAATAGGGACGGACTATGGAAAATTATGGCGAAATTCGGCTGTCCCGATAAGTTCATCTCAATTGTCCGCCAGTTTCATGAAGGTATGATGGCTCGCGTATTGAATGATGGAGAACCTTCTGAACCCTTTCCCGTCACAAATGGTGTCAAACAGCGTTGTGTGCTCGCCCCGACACTATTCAGTATGATATTTGCTGCCATGCTGTCTAACGTTACGCATGACAGTAGCGACGGCATACACATCAGATACAGGACAGATGGGAATCTGTTCAATTTGAGACGATTACAGTCCTTTACGAAGGTGAATGAAACAATGATCTCTGACCTCGTCTTTGCGGACGACTGTGCCCTCAACACCTGCACAGAACTGGACATGCAGAACAATATGAGGAGGCTTTCTGTAGCGTGTGATGACTTTGGCCTTACCATCAATACGAAGAAATCTGAAGTAATGTTGCAACCTGCTCCTGGGAAACCTTACTGTGAACCAAATATCACAGTAAAGAACCAACGTCTCCAAGTGGTGGACAGCTTCACTTATCTAGGCAGTACCCTTACCAAAGATGCGAATATCGACTCCGAGGTCAACAACAGAATTGCAAAGGCAAGTGCAGCTTTCGGAAGACTAAGAGTAAATGTCTGGGATCGACAAGGAATTAGTGCAACCACCAAGATAAAAGTATATCATGCAATAGTACTCACTACCCTCCTGTATGCCTGTGAAACATGGACAGTGTATAGCAGACATGCCAAGAAGCTTAATCATTTCCACATGAGCTGTCTTCGCAGGATCCTCAGGATCAAGTGGCATGATAGAGTATCTAATTCTGAGGTCCTCAACAGAGCACATATCTCAAGCATCTACACATTGCTGCAGAGGGCCCAAACTAGATGGGCCGGACATGTTGTTCGCATGCCCGAAAAACGCATCCCAAAGCAGTTGATGTACAGCGAACTCTCCACGGGTAAGCGAACAGCAGGGGGACAAAAGAAACGCTTCAAAGACACACTGAAAGCATCATTGAGCAGCTTCAAAATTGATGTCTCCTCCTGGGAGACTATCGCACAGGATCGCTGTGCCTGGCGGACAAACATTACTCAAGGTGCTCGCATTGCAGAACAGAATTTAGCTGATAAGGCAGAAGGCAAGCGTGCTGCAAGAAAGGCCAGAATGCACAGCAACACTACTATCGACTCTAACCATGTGTGCCCCGTATGTGGCAGGGCCTGTAGGGCCAAAATAGGATTAATTAGTCACATGAGATCACGGCACAGATGTGTCACAACTCAAGTCTGAAGCTGTCGCCATCTTCGCTTGCGATGGGCAACTATTATTATTATTATTATACAAGAATAGGATTTTGGAATGTCAGGACAATGAATGAGACGGGTAAACTAAAACAGGTCACGGAACAAATGAGAAACTATAGGTTACACATTCTAGGGATAAGCGAGAGCAGATGGACAGGGGCAGGAAAAGTTAAAACAGCAACAGGAGAAACAGTACTTTACTCTGGAAGAGAGGATGGACAGCACAATGAAGGTGTAGCCATTATTCTACAGAAAGGAATAGAAAGGACATTACTGGAATGGAAACCCATCAACAACAGACTGATAAGGTTAAGATTGAGAGGTAGATTCACCAATACTACAATAATACAATGCTACGCACCAACGAATGACAGCGATGAAGAGGTCAAGGGTGAATTCTATCAACAACTGCAGAAAGAAATGGAAGACACACCTAGATACGATCTTATTATAGTAATGGGAGACCTAAATGCGAAAGCTGGTACACACAATACATATAATGAAAGAGTAATGGGGAAATGCGGCAGCGGAACAGCAAACGAAAATGGGGATAAATTAATAAGTTTCTGTAGTATTAACAACCTGGTCATTGGAGGAACAGTTTTCCCACATAAAGAAATTCACAAATTAACATGGGAATCACCAAATGGTCGGGACAGAAACCAGATAGACCACATCATGATTAACGGTAGATGGAGACATGCATTACAAGATGTGAAGGTAAGAAGAGGTGCAGATGTGGGAAGTGATCACCATTTAGTAGTAGCAAAACTGAAAGTGAAACTAAGAAGGGCTGGACCAACTGTAACTACACAGAAAAGGTTTGACATCAGCAAACTGAAGGACCCCCTTACCAGAAAAGCTTTTGCGGCTGACATAAAGAAACGATATCAATTTGCCAAAAGTCAGGAAAAGACATTGACTGATGATGTAGACCAGAAATTCAACACCATTTCAACAATATATAAGGAAAGCAGCAAATCATGCTTGGGATTCCAGGAAAGGAAGAAGCAAGACTGGATAACACCAGAAACATTAAACACCATAACACTGAGAAAGGAAATGAAAAGAAAGAAAACAGAAGCAAAGTCCCCCAGGTTAAAGCAACTATATAGCGAACAGTACAGTCAGCTGGACAAGGAAGTTAAACGCCAAACCCGAGCCAACAAAAGGAATTTCCTAGACGATCTTGCAAGACAGGCAGAAGAAGCAGCACTGAGAAATGAACAAAGCACAGTATACAAAATAACTAAATTCATCAGCGGAAAACGAGGTGCAAACAATATTACATTAGTAAGAGATAAGCAAGGAAATCTCATCACGACAGCAGAGGGACAGGAAACAAGACGGGCAGAGCACTTCAGAGAAACTCTGAACAAGGAACCACCAGAGAGACAATTGAATGTTTCTGAGGCTGAAAACGATCTAGATGTAAATACAGACATTCCACGAAAAGAAGAAATCATCACAGCAATCAAAGGGTTAAAGAACGGAAAAGCTCCTTGCCATGATAACTTAATTGCAGAGCTATTTAAGACAGACCCTGAGCTAGCAGCAGAACTATTAGAACCACTATTTGCACAAGTCTGGAAAACGGGGACAACACCATCAGAGTGGAACAAAGGAATAATTGTCAAATTGCACAAGAATGGAGTTCTTGCAGACTGCAATAATTGGAGAGGAATCACTCTTCTCTCAGTTCCCAGCAAAATACTAGGCAGGATAATTATACAGAGAATTTCAAAAGCAGTAGACCACAAACTGAGGAAAGAACAAGCAGGATTTAGAAAGAACAGAAGATGTGTAGATCATATATTCACTCTCAGGAACATTATAGAGCAGTGCTCAGAATGGCAAAGACAGCTGTACATTAATTTCGTTGATTTTGAAAAGGCTTTTGACAGCATATATAGGGACAGTTTATGGAAAATACTGAGGGCTTATGGAATTTCAAGCTGCTTAGTGCCAATCATAAAAAGCCTCTGTGCCAACTTTACGTGTAGTGTTGGGCAGAGTAACCTAACCTTTGAGGTGCAGACAGGAGGACGACAGGGATGCCCCTTATCAACCACTCTATTTTTAAGAGTCATAGATTGGGTGATGCGCCAGACAACAGAGTGCAGTCCAAGAGGAATATGATGGACTTCATTTTCTACATTGGAAGATCTGGAATATGCAGATGACATTGCACTACTAGCACATTCACATCAACACATCCAGGAAAAAACGGATAGACTTAATAAATTTAGCCAGCAGGTGGGCTTGAACATCAATTTAAAGAATTCAGAGGCCATGACGCTCAATGTGAGCAATCCTGAGCCCATATCAGTAAGGAATCAGCAACTGGTACAGACAGACATCTTCACATATCTAGGATGCATAGTAACACCAGACGGCGGAGCAGGCAAACACATCAACATCAGAATGAATAAGGCAAGAACAGCCTTTTTTAGCCTAAACAACATCTGGAAGTCCTCTCAATACAGTACAAGCTCAAAATTAAGATTATATCAGAGCTGTGTGTCTTCTGTGCTTCTCTATGGTGCGGAATGCTGGAGAGTTACAGAGAAGGAAATGTCGAAATTGTCCTCTTTTCACACAACATGCTTAAGAAAAATTCACCGAATCTTTTGGCCGAATACCATCACCAACCAAGATCTGCTTACTCGGAGCAAGCAAGAGTACATGCACACCATCATAGCTGGCAGACGCTGGAGCTGGGTTGGCCATGTCCTCAGAAGAGACGCCGATGCCATCACAAGAACAGCTATGCTTTGGACCCCTGAAGGAAAACGAAAGAGAGGCCGACCAAAAACAACCTGGCGGAGGACTGTGGAGGCTGAGATGCAAAGAATGAACCAGAGTTGGGGCACTGTACGAAGGATGGCCGCAGACCGAGCAAAGTGGAATAATTTATTGTTGCCCTACAAGACGCCACTAGGCGTGATGGCCACTGACTGCTTTGACGGTCGGTGGTTACGGATCAAAGAAGAAGAAGAAGAATTACGAGGAACATGTTGCGGCCACCAGACTTGACCAGTGACGAGAGTGAACCAATCCATAACCTGCAAAGAACAAGCTCCAACTGGAGTAGAAACCAACTGACATTTTACTAGCAGCTAAGTACCCATTTAAAGCTGCCAAGTGAACTCTCTATCTTCAAATCAAAAAGAACTTTTTTTCAAATCAGACCATCACCTATGAGGAAATTTTAGAGACTTTATCTAAATTCACGTCACCCTCATTTATTTTACATTTGTTAACGAGAACTGACTATTAAATTTTGTTATCTGTAAATATACAAATTTATAGTTGGTTTAGTCATTTTGTGTGAACTGCACTCGTATGCCTCAGTCATTTTAAATACTAATAACAGAGCTATTTGAGTAATATTTTAATGAGTTAAATCAGTTGGGGACTCATCATAACGAGCAAAATTCTAACTCATAGAAGGTCACGAAAGATACAAATTTACACGGCCTGGATCCCATTGTAATGTTTTGGTCTGTCTTACACCACGGTCATGTTTACCGCACGCAATACTATAGGAAAACGGACCGATATAATAGCCAATGAAAACGCTCCTTATTCTGGTGTGTATAATGAAAACTTTTAGGCTTAACATAGAGGCCCATTTTGTGTAAATGATGGTAAGAATTTATTTAATTTCTTAAGGACTAAAGATGTTTAAACGGAAAGGTATAGATATTTCAACAACGGGGATGTTACTTGAGAGGTAGGTGCAAAGACTACCTCAAATAGTAGTTCATTTATAGAGAAAAATCGTTTAAAATGGCATCTATACATCAGGGTAGTCCCCAATTTAGTTAGTTAAAGTCTGCATAGATTTAAATGCATTTTGCTAACTAAACAATTATTATATAGAAAGGTAGAGATAAATTCACAGTATAATTCTAACTTTAAATGATCAAAATCGGCCCAGAATTAAGAGAGATAATAAATATTAAAAATTTTGCACATTGAACAAGAAGGCAGAAATCACTTCAATTTTAGATTCCTAACGCCGTTTTTACCCCATGCCATCCGAGAGGGAGGGTGCGGTACTATAAAAGTCCTTGAACTTGGCTGATTTGAGGCCACAACTTTTTCAAACACAAGCTGAACAGAAGAGAGCGGCAAACGTGTGCTGTCAAATACTTTGCCACTGTATCTGCATAGCAAACCTAGATACCTATTAACAGCCTGTTACAGCTTATGTGTATTGCCTGAGGGTAAGAAAGAATATATATATGTATATAATTATGTAATTTTCCTCTGATTAATCCACTTGTGTGTTATGAAGTGTGTTGAATGTGTTAAGAGAAAAATTACAGGACGAGTGTGCTGCCGGCTTGAACGCAAGCATGTGTTGACTTTTGGAGACGAAAGCCAGCATTGGGAAATGTGTAGAATAATTGAAAATGATGGCAAAAATACGACTGTACGTTTAATAATGTATTTGAAGGAGTATTTCTTAAAGGAACGATACACTGATCAGGAACATAAGAAAGGATGACAGGATTTGTTAACATGTATTAATCAATGTGTCACTTAGTAGTTTGTACTAAACCAAAATCATTGTATGGAAGCAGATCATGGATAAATGGATCAAACTTATGTTTTATAAGGAAAATGTAATCACATTGAACTGGCTGTGAGTGGTACTTAGGTAAATTGTCCGGACAGTCACGCTGAACTGTTCAACAGTAATCTGCCATCATGTGGGCATCCCAAAGTCCCTGGTATCTCTCTTCCATTGTTTTTATATCTTGGTGAATTCTTTCACCTTGCTCCTCATTAAAGTCGCCAAGATTCTCAGGAAATAAATGTAAATGGTTATGGAGGTAGTGCAATTTTATGCTCATGTTGCATCCAAGTTCACAAAAACTCGACAGCATGTTTCCAACTAATTCAGAATAATTGTCTGCTTTAAAGTTACCCAGAAAGTTTTGCACAACTAAAACAAATGATGACCAGGCTGTGGACTCTGTTTTGTTCATGGAATCAATAAAATTTGGATCGTTTATTAACTTTCTAATTTGAGGTCCATCAAAAATTCCAGCTTTAAGTTTGTCTATGCTCAATTCTGGAAACTTTCTGCATAAGTAATTAAAACAGGTACCATCTTTGTTCAGTACCTTAACAAATTGCTTCATCAAGCCAAGCTTTATATGTAATGGTGGCAGTAGAACTCTTTTTCGATCAATGAGAGGCTTATTGACAATATTTTTTTCTCCAACTTTAAATTCACCCCTAAACGGCCACTGTTTCTTTGTCCAGTGCATATCTTTTGCCCTGCTATCCCACAAACATATAAAGCATGGATATTTGGTGAATCCCATTTGCTGGCCAAGCAAGAAGTTCATCATTTTAAGATCTACACAAACCATCCAGTTATGTTCTAAATACTTCAATTTTTCCAGAACTGTGCTTATTGTAGCATACTCCTCCTTCATTTAAGTAGAATGAGCAATTGGAATTGAGCCATAATTGTTACCATTGTGAAAGAGAACACCCTTCAAATTTCTTTTAGAGCTGTCAATGAAAAGTCGCCACTCATCTGCTGAATAACTTACACCCATTTTGTTAACAAGACCGCCTACATTAGTACAAAACACAAGGTTGTTTTCTTTACAAAAGAATGGAATAAAACCTTGCTCTCTGCTGCTATAAAATGTAACCTTTGTTTCAGCAGTCAGTAATTTTTTTTTCTTTCAATCTTGAAGCCAAAAGTTCTGAAGATTCCTTGGAGAGATATAGATCTCGGATTAGATCATTTAGTTCAAGCTGATCGAAGCGTTAGGCATCTGAAAAATCATCTTCGAAATCACTATCACTGTCACTTGTCGTTCCACATGCCACTGCTGTCTCATCTTCTAGCAGGGAATCCGAAATCTGACTGAAAGTTGGAATTGGTATGTCATCTCCGTGTGGAACAGGTCGCCTAGCAGAATCTAAATCTTGATATTTCCACTTTTTGTGATTTTTTTTCCATTAATTCCCTTAATATTCACAACACAGAAATAACAATTATCATAGTGGTTCTTGGGCTCTCTCCAAACCATTGGAATTCCAAATTTTAAACATTTTCTTTTCCCACAAGTCCACTGTCGCAGGTGTTCAACACATGTTTTGAAATCTCATCTCAAAAACTAGAGCTGCTACAGACAAGTAAATGTGATATTTGGATTCAGCAGGCTTCATTTATGTGCAATCAAGAGTAAAATGTTTGGCACCAAATTTTTTTTTTTTTTTGGTAGGGCTGTGTAATCAGTCTTGCTTAATTATTTAAATTGAGTTAAAGTTGTGTTTGATATATATATTACATATACAATTAATTAATTAATCCCCTAGCATAGTCAATACAAATATAATAACTATTATTCAAGGGAGGATCTGGAGAGGTAGCACTTATACCTTCAGGAACAAACACTATCATCATACTTGAAGGTTTATACAGCTTGACCCTACCTTTGATTGTCGATACACCCTTGCTCTTTTCAGGGAAGGGGGTATTTCTTGTAAGACCAGTCTCTTATCTGGCACTATCCTGGTATCATATGATACATCTTTTTGTCCAGCATATCTTACATTTTAATAACATCTGAACCTCTCGCGACACCTATCAGCCGTAGTACTTGATTTCTTAAAATTCCTTTTAGACTCGCTAGAATCGAAGCACCATTCTTCGGTTCACACCTCTGTCTAGAGTAATCTTGAGCGAAAGATAGACACCTTTGAAGACCCTCAGTAGATACTGTGAAGTTTAGCCACTGTTGGACTATCACTGCAGAGCAAGGGGAGTAAATCCCGTGACAGTGGGTGGGGGACTTCTGAATAGGGTACTGATATATCAGCCTCGATGCACACACTGCTACTATTCAATTATTTGCTGCGGTCAGTGTGGAGTAGTTAGAGCGTATCTCTCTTGCTGCAAAATTACTGGGTTCAAATGCTGGTCAATCAGTAAATCCGGCTGTAAATGAGTAGCCGCCTTTGCGTTAGGGAAAGCATAGACAGCGAGGAAGGAACTGGTCGCCTCAGCTCATGAAGCTAGCCCTATATTATTGCAGTCTCTAACATTTAACTCCCCTATGCAGTTTATGCTTTAGAACAACCTTTACCATTAATAATCTTCGGCATCGTCAAGTTTAATCGTTCTTACAGCTTCAAAAAACGTACTGTAATAACCATGTTTGAGTGCAGTTATTAAGTGTTTCTTTGATCATGGCAATTTTCACGCGCATTTACTTTTCAAAATTGGGGCAGGCAATATAATAAAGACATTATTAAAAACAGTTATCCTGTAGAGGTATTTCCGGTGACGTATGAGAAATAGAACGCATAAAGAGCTTGAAATATGAGAGGGAGGGACTGACCACGTTTCCCCAGGGGAGGAGCTCGGTATAAACGAAATCTGGCGGCAACTCCACAATGGTCACATCTTCGACCTCACAAAGACAGCGGAGGTAACCTTTCTCACGGCAAGTCCATACGTTCGTCATGGGTAGCTCACGTGGGGACCCATGCCTCAGTCATGACGCACTCTATCCTTTGTGTTCGTCAGTTGGAAGGAACATGTGATTTTATCTACAATACTCATGGCCACTGCGGAATAAGAAAAAGAAATATACGTTTATATTTATAATGATAACGATATTTATAAACGGCGCGCTCAGCTGTCTGCTAAATTAGTGTTTGTTCCTCTATAATCTTTTTTTAAAATTCTCCTTGCGTTCTATTAAATTCGAGCATGTTCCTCGTTCTGTTTTATCATCCACTGATGTGCGACAGCCCGTCAGCTGTTCCAGTTGATGTCAAGGTCAAACCTTAAACTCTGCCCACAAAAATATCCACTCATTCTTTCTCTCTAGCGCTCCACCCATTTTCTCGCACGTGCAGGGTCGATGCACACGTGTAGTGCACGTGATTGTGACCGATTTCTGTAACATATGAAAAACGCCAAATGAGAGCGAGGGCTTTGTCCAATAAAAATACGAATGTAAAAATGCTGACGATATTCTATTACCCACTAGTACAGATTTCAGCGTGGGTAAAAAAATAGCCCGGGCGCACACGTGGAAGGGGTTATTGGTCTCGACCTCTAAACTTACAAACCTAGTAGATTCCTCAGCTGTTTAGAAGCGTCAAGGCTAAAGCGTTCTCATTTTTTGAGGTCTGTGTGACCTACTTTTTACTGTTGAATTTCTATTTTTATTTTAGTAGTGATGACGAGATCATACCGACAAATTCTATGAAGGCAACCACCGCGGAACTGTTGGTGAATGATACAAAAATGATTGATGGACAGTCTACGTGAACATTGCTAAAACACTGCCACAAGTGCAACCAGAAATAACACGGCACACATGTGAAGAAATAATTTGATTGAAGACAAATACGACAGGGAAACAATTGAAGAAAAGACACCCACCAAAACAAAAATAAATACATAAATAAATAAATAAAGTTATAATAATAAATAAAAATAAAAAGACTGAACACAAATAAATTATCAACATGAATAAGAATGATATGCGACTGCCAGTTTGTTCTGTGTGTGTGTGTGTGTGTGTGTGTGTGTGTGTGTGTGTGTGTGTGTGTGTGTGTGTGTGATTTCCATCCCTGAGAAGGCCTAATATTAAAGTAGGATGTATGACCAGGTTCGAAACATATTGGCGTGACGCTTCAGTCTACCCAGCTGATAAACGGTACTTGACTCTGCACTTGAGTTAGGAAATGCAGTGGTAGCAAGGGAAGGAACTGATCACTCCTCCTCTTTAAGATGGACCTAGCATAGTAAAGTCTCTAACACTTCATTCCCCTACGACAGTATCTGCTTTGTGACTACCTTCACCCTTTGTTATGGTACATGCGCCCATGTAAAACAAAAATCTGCATGAGATATGGTCGTTATCACTCAACACTGGTATTTAAATGTTACCCTAGTAACACTTGCATGAAAATCCTCCTGTTTGGTTTTGATAAGGCAATCGTTTGTTTATATAATACTTAAGATAGTTATTCATCCATTTTCCGTACTGGTGCTGAAGTTAAGTAGAAGGGTGAGACCTATCTTCGCACCAGGTTGTGTCAAGATGTCATTCGGCTATTTGCTTTTTCTTTCCATCCCTTTTCCAACCTTCCTTTTCGCTCTTTTCTACCAACAATTATCTTTTCGTTCTTTTCATATCGATGGGTGTACTCAACTACATAGATAACAACAACCCATATGGGAAACGTTGATGCTGTAGCTTTTCCCATTCTGTTATCTCTGAATTAAGAAACTGGGCGTTCGACTGCGAGCTCCTTATCAATACATTCAGAGATTTGCATTCGTTCACTGACGCCTTATCATAAATACAGAATTACAAGTAGGGCCAAGCAATCGATTTGTGGTGAAACAACCTGTTAATTTGTCTGTCTCATTACCTGTCTCGATTTCCAGCCAGGTGGAAAGAAAACAGATAAAATACACACAGGAAGTTGATGATGCAATCGATCACACAGTCAATGCATAGGAAAATGTGGTACAATTAGAAAACCTCATAGTAGTAATTAGTTATAGTAAATAAACTAACCCCATGAATAATATTTGTGTGGGCTAATGTTGGGTATATGAACTAACGTGCTTTAGGACCTTTACTTTCTTCTTCGGACAACACGCCAGGAGACGCCAGATTTGTGATAGGAAAGATTTCTTGTATAAGACATGATAAATACCAGAAGAAGACTATCCAAATTAAAGTGCTAAACTCAGAGAGCATATCCATTGGCTGTGTTCCAAAGAATCTTCCCCAAGTAATAAAGCTAGGATTGTGTACCTAAAACAATTATCAATAGCTCCACCTTTAGAAGACTACATCTCAACTACTGCAGAAATTGTTATAAACCATTATGCGCAAATAGTAGACCAGACCATTCTTAATAAAGGAGTAAGTCTTAATTGCTTATTGTAACAATCTTATACGTATATTTTAATATTCGTACATGTATATTTTAACGTGTATAAATATGTTTATGTACGTTGTGCATGACAGGGGAAGGGACTGACCATGTTTAAAGGTATACATCTGGAAATTCCACGCTTCTGCTGCCACCTTTGCAGTGCTCACTTGTTCTTTTAATGTACTTACATTTCATGTGTCATTTCTGGAGATTTTCCTGCAAAGAAAAATAAAAGTGGGTCATCAACCCAGACTCCTTTCGCCTTTCTCTGGATCGCATCATGAGCCTCCTAACCAGATGCTCTGTCGTGGGAGGCTGAAATGAATTATTTTTTCTTAGTTAACTTGTCCATATTATTTTGTTGAAGGCTTTTGTGTCTTAAATTGTCAACACCTTCGGGTAGCAGGTCCCATGGCAAACCCTCCTTTGTCGCTCCTTTAGACATGCATTTTATGTTGCATTCTCAACCTCATTTTAGACCGCGGTAACACGGGTCATGTAAAATATAAGAAGACAAAATATGGAATTCTTCATGAAGCACGATTTGCAGAAATTATTGAAATATGGAACTCGAGGACGACTGAATGGCTAGTCATGATTTCTCTCTATACTAGTTACTAGTTATTTCTCTCTATACTAGTTACTAGTTATTTCTCTCTATACTAATTACTAGTTATTTCTCTCTATACTAGTTACTAGTTATTTCTCTCTATACTAATTACTAGTTATTTCTCTCTATACTAGTTACTAGTTGTCGTAGATTTTCAATAGGGGAATTAAGACTTGGGTTGGTCCCTTCTCAATAGATTAGAATGGGTGATAGCCACAGTATCTAAAATCCCATCACAACACAAAAAATTACATCAAAGCATATACAAATAATGCATAAAAAATCAAGGAATTTCTACAAGAAATGATAGACCCACAGTTATGATCTTCCCTCGATGTTTAGCCCACAGTCCCGTTAGGAGAACGATGATAGCCCAAAGAGTCACAGATACATATGATTTGGGTCTAATATTTTCCCCTGTTTTAAAGGTATGAACTGACTTTGATAGCAGTATCTATTCTTACTTACTTACGTAGTCGTTCCCCTTCTACCGTGAGGTGTAGAGGTTTGGAAGAGAGAGCGCCAGACTATCCTATCGGCTGTCTTCCTCCTGGCCTGGTTCCATTCTAGTCCTCGATCCTTCAAAGATTGTCTAATGTTGTCCTCCCAGCGGACTCTGGTTCGTCCTCGGGGTCTGGATCCTTGGCTCTTTGTTTCCCATGCTTGTCGTGGTATCCGATCTTCTCCCATTCTGCAGACATGGCCAAACCATCTTAATTGGGACTGTTCTACTTGGGTCTGCAGGGGGTAGGATTTAAGGCCTAGACGTATCGTCTGGTTGCGTATGATGTCTCTTCTTGTTACTTCAACCACCTTCCTCAGATACCTCATTTCTGAGGTTTGGATCTGGCTTTTATGGGTTGTAGTCATTGCCCATGACTCGCATCCGTATGTCAAGACTGGAACATAGGTGGAGTATCTATTCTAAGGAAAAATATAGTTTAGCAACAAAATCTTGCATAAGGAAAGTTACAAAGTGAGTGAATCAAACGAAGAACATCCTTCAGTCTACTTTCACTCGGTTCTTTCATCAGGGCCCTGACTCACACAACCTTACCTACAATCGTGCGGTTGTTCGCCGTCTGGCGCAAGCCTTAGTGTACACTTCGTTTAATCTGTCTATCTGTGGATGAAGCGGATACCCAGCTCTGCAGATATTGATTTCATTCAACGTGTCCGGGGAGCGTCCTCTTCAGGCGATCGTTCTTTCTTTACAGATTTAAGTTAATGTCACTTATTCACGAGGTAAGAGTTAGGGTTTCAGCGGGCACACAGTGTCAGAACACAAGGTTTCCCTTAAGTAGGAAGATGACCGGTGGACAACTTCTCTCAACAAAAAGTCTTGGTTCACCACACATTTTGTCAACAATGTCGGAAAAGTTAATGTTTATTTTTACTTTCTTCAGCAATTATTCTCGCAATAAGGCAGCATGTACATTAGAGTTTGTGAAGAAATATGATTGGCTCAAAGGCCCAGTATAAGCATTTATTCTTTAAAAAAAAACCCGTTAGTGGGATTGGTATTCTGTCTATCTCTGAAGGCACACGCCCTGTCAGACAGGTGTTACTTGAAAAACCCACGTGGTTAAAGATACAAAATGTTTATGTTTCTCACAGGTTTGTCTCTGTACTAAACGCCGGCAAAGTTGGATTACCCAAGTATTCACTGAATAAAGAAAAAACACATATGAAATATTTTACATATTATGTACTCGATATAACTTACATTAGAACTGCAAGCGTAGAGCTTGACTTGACGTTTAAACTTTCCCGTGAAATAAGTTATATATAAAAATCGATCAACATGAATTTGGAATACATACGTATTCCGTCAACACTCATGAGGCATCTAGCATTTATAAGTTAGTTTAGAAAAATTATTCTCGTCTGATTATTTAGCAGTTAAATTAAATTCATTATAGCTAAATGATTTTAAGCTAGAAATTATAATTTATTCTGTTTTACCACTATAACTCGTCGACTAGAGAATATAACAGACTTATTTTAATACACTCTGCACAAAAGAACTAGTGAAAAATAGGCGATTAAACACTTAATCACTCACAAAATATTAGCTACTTAATGTAATATTTACCTCAACACAGAACTACGGTATCACAACGTCTAACTATTTGACCGTGAGCGCGCGTGTCAGAGACGAAATGCCAGACACTCTGTCTGCTCTGAGCGAGCATGGCTGGCGCGATTCACACCTCCGTCTAACTATCGGACAGTGAGCGTTCATGTCAGATGCGAATGTCAGACGACCCGTCTCCACTGCAGAGCGCAATTTCACACTTCGCCGGGAGCTAGCCTGACGAAAACTCTCGTGACAGCTGCAAATGTAGACAGTATGTCTGCTCATCATGTCTGATAGACTGAAATCCCAACTAAAATTATCTCGTGCAAGGAACTGACACGTTAGGTAATTTACTGCGTTTCTAAATGAGAAAACGAAACCAGGCGAAAGTTTGAATGGGAAAATAGTAATGTATATAGTCGGAAACGTACGAATGCAAAAAACACAGGAAAAGGATAAAGAGTGATAATAAAATAGAGGACGCGGGTAGAAAAAAGAAGAGAATATAGAAAATTTAGATCATAATCTCTATGCGACAGAACGTCTCCCCGTTAAGATATGGAAGCACTCCATGTCTACGTTATGGAAATAAATTTCCTATATCCGTAGCTTCAGAGTGTCTGTCTTCTTCACTCTCATCTCTCCCCTCCATCTCTCTCCAATTCCTACTCAAGTCTACTCCCAAAGTTTCCTTTCTCTGGAATGTCTCTGTAGCAAGTTTAATTTGCTGGGGAGGTTATGATGTTATACCTAGAAGGAAAGAAATCGGTGTCTGTGTTAACCGTGTGAGGTCAAGCACATGTAGGCCCCTGACTCTAATAGATGATAATGATGTATTTGCAGGGAACCTAACGCTACCTCCCTAGATCTCACACGGTCACTATTTTGGCTCTAGTGTCTGGTGTATGATGTACCTAATGTCTAGGGGAGAAATGAAAAATGATGGTACA
Source organism: Oreohelix idahoensis (assembly GCA_024509875.1). Taxonomy (NCBI): domain Eukaryota; kingdom Metazoa; phylum Mollusca; class Gastropoda; order Stylommatophora; family Oreohelicidae; genus Oreohelix; species Oreohelix idahoensis. The sequence continues at coordinate 53,731 of JAMPIV010001671.1, forward strand.
TAAACACAAAACACTTTAACTCCCTGTAAATAAATAAATAAATAAATAAGTCAGTGGGTAAAGTTTTTCTTTAAAATTGAATATTTTCTATTTACAATTTAATCTGCCTGTCCCACCATCTCTTTTGGACAGGTCTTTGAAAATGAGGAAAAGATAGTTTACATAAAAAGGATTAACTAAAATGTGTGGACACTTTGTCCAATAAGTATAAAGTCACTCTATCTCTCCTGTTGGTGTATTCACAGATTACAACTTTATTATCTAATAGTGTTTGTCATTTGTTAGGAGGGGCTGTAGTTTCATCACGCCCCCTAAACTTCTGGGTATGATTGAAAATACCACAGTTTATTGTAACTGAAGTGTCAGATATACCCAGATGCTAACACATTACCTGGGATTCTTTGTAGAAGGATAATTCAGTATGTCGTTGCAGAAAATTTAGATATATCAGCACACACAAACTCCTCCAGCTGACAGCGTAAACGTTTTACCGGAGACTTGTTGGCGTTACACTCACTCATCAGGTTTCCTGTCACCGGATGGTAACAGGAAATAAAACCTCTGCAATAAAAGGACACCCTGGCCTTTTTATATCTGATCACGCTTTATTATTATTATTTACATATGGTGGTATGGGGTCAGCCTCGCGTGCATACAGGTGCACTCGCCCCTAATTTTATATGACTCACACCTTGCTGTGACCACATCTCAGGTCTCTATGGCAGATACGCCACTGTACTTTTACATAGTTTTCCTCAATACAATAACGTGGAGTAACCACATTTCCTTTTGTTTGATTAGCTCTTCTTTTTTTTAAATTATAAACGCTCCAGGCATGTTGAACAGTGTTCATGGAACACGGAGGCTTACTAACATATTCTAATACAATAATATTAAAACAAAATCATGACAATATACCACATGTAGATACAGTTCAATGTGAGGACTCAACAATGTCTGCTCTCGGCATGTCCTTCACTTTTCCCAATAGCAGTATCTAACTTTGGCAGTTGTAATAAACATATTAATACATAAAGCATTCTTACCACAATTTCACAGAAATATATAACAAATAACGCTGACTTGCAAAGAATGGCCTCAGTTTTTCTCTGCCCTGCCCAGACTGCGAATTAATTATTTTTTTTATAAATTAACACAGCTGATCTCAGCGTATTTGATAGAAAAAAAGTTTTTGTCAACTGGCGATGAGCATTGAAAGCTTTTTGCTAATATCTATTAGTACTGGCCAATAGAAAACTTGCGACTACCAGAATTCAAATGTAGTTTTTCAAAAAAAAAAAAAAAAAAAAAAAAATCCAAACAAATTCTGTGTCTGGTAGTCGATTGGTCAGTCTGCGTTAGTTATGCCCAATAGAAAAAGATGTTTCGTTTTTAGTTACATTTTTCCTATCTCTCCCCTTTCACTCCTATACCAACTAATTTGAATTTACTCCAATGCCTCTTTCTAAGCTGGCGTCCCCACTAACGTTATGAAAAAAACAAGCAGGAACCACAGTCTGTCCGTCTTACTGTCCGTAGACATTTAGTATTTTCTCAATAACTTGGCTAATACTTGGACTACCATATTTTTTAAAACACATTTTTGCTCAGGGGACTCTAAGCTATACTACCATATGATTTTTATGGTCAGTTTCAGTATGGTTTAGATTTTCAATTTTGTCACTGTCAATCGTCAAATATAAATTTTACACAAGTCGGCCATCTTCCCCCTCTCATCTCTCTCTAGCATTTTTTATTCAAATAACTAACTTGTTTGAGTGACGTCACAAATACATTACTCGGCGAGAATTTAAACTGTATGTGTGTATATATCATCGGGCCAATCCCACCGCGTGTCAAGCGAAGCGGGGTTTTGCGCGGCGGGTGTTAGAATTGGCGTTAATTATTACTGTTGTCTCGTGTTACACTACCAAAAAATGTAAGGATTACTACTATTAGAGGCGTTAAAGTTAAAGTATTACGTTAATTCAGACAGTAACTTGGCGGCACATTTCTGGAAGATCGTTAACTATAAGTCTTGCCGCAGTCTCTATCAGATCGGGCAAAATGTTAAAAATGTTTATTGTACGTCACAAGGAAAGCGAGTAGGTTTATACGGCGGAATCGTTTCTAAGCATTACCATGGCACAAAATCTAGCGCGATGCTGGCGTGTGAGATGCTTATAGTCAAACACATACGGGCGGGGTTATTTATTATCATAGGACTAAAATCTTACTGAAATGAGCGATTATCTCGCAGATTTTACTACATTCTCCCAAGCGCGCTTGAAAGAGCGTCGCCGCTTTTGACATTTTTGAAAGATTTCATGTGTGTGTAGTGGAATTTCCCTGCCACTATCGTCATCTTCGTCAATTTTGGCGATCGTCAGGAGATGTTCGGAGGTCGGCACCGGTCTTTCCAAGTATCTCTTTAACAGATTTAAATGGAAAACGTTTTCCTTTCCTTGAATAGAGATCTGGAAGTTAGCCTTAGAAATATTTTTCAGGACGATAAACGGCCCTTGCCATCCGATCCTCAGTTGGTTGTTTCCGGTAGGGAGTAACACCAAAACTTTCTCTCCTGCTTCCAGTTCTCTCCCTTTCGCGACTTTCCTGTATCGGTTAGCGTGCTTAAAGTTAGTCGTTGCTAGGTCTCATCGTAGTTTCAACCTTTCCTTTAAATCCGATACGTATTTACTGGCTGAGACAACTGTCTCATCTGCCTTCTGGTCTGTCAGCGACGAAAGTAAGGCTTCAAGCGGCCCCTTGATAGGTCTGCCGAATAAAAGCGTAGCTGGCGGAAATCCTGTGGAAGTATGAGGAGATTCTCTGTAGCCAAATAAAGCTGCAGGAATACAAAGATCCCAATCTTCAGGTTTCACTTGTGCCAGTTTACTTAACATAATTTTGAGGTTTCCATTAACACGTTCCACGAGCACATTTCCGGCCGGAGTATAAGGCTTTGTGTAGATGTGTTGGGTCCTCAAGATCTTCACGATCTCATCCATCAACAGGTTTCGGTATGGGGATCCGTTATCCGTCAACACTTGCTGAGGGAATCCCAACCGAGTGAAAATCTGCACGAGGGCTTCTGCGACATGCTTGGCATCTGCGCATGTTAGCGGTATAGCTTCTGCCCATAAAGTGCATGTGTCGACTAAGGTCAGGATAAACCTGTTCCTTCTTTTAGTCCTTTCTAAGGGTCCTAAAATGTCGATCACAACTCGTTCGAATGGTGTTCCCACTATTGGCATTTCACCCTAGGAGACTGGGGGTGCCCGTTGCTTGGGTGGCACACGTTGGCACGGGGCACAGGATTTGACATACCTGATAATCTCAGTATTTACTCCTGGCCACCAATAATGAGTGGTTATCCGTTGGTTTGTGGCGTTCTGTCCCATATGTTCGCTGAAGGGAAGAGAGTGCCCCAGTTCTAGGATTTGGCTTCTGTACTGTTTCGGTACTAGGAGCTGGTTGTAACCTTGGTCAGGCTTGCCCGTTCTGCGATAAAGTACGCCATCCTTAGAAAAAATGTCCTCGTGTTGTCAGGGTTCCTTAGCCATGGGCAGTTTCCTAAAGCAGAGTGCCCATGTAGGGTCCTTTTGTTGCGCTTCTTTAAGTTCCATAGGTAACAAATTAGGCGCAGGCTCCCGTTCCTTCTTGGTTTGCCCTCTTGTAGTTACTGCTGCCACAATCGGCTCTTCCGGTTTCTCAATAAACACGTATCTCCCGCAAAGTATGACTGGGTAGATGGGGTCATCCATAACAGCCGCTTTGATCTCGCCTCTGACAAAATCAGAGTGGATCTCAACCAGTGCGATGGGAAGCGCTGTAGGTGCATCACTCTTGGAGACTCCACAAAGTTCGACGGTCTCTCCTGTCTCTTGACCGGGTTTAACCAGGTGTCTGGCAACAATGCAATCATAAGAAAGACCCGTGTCAAATAAAGAAAAAGTTTGAGAACCGTTCAATGTAACAGTACCTCGCGTTGAGGGTATATCCCCTACAGGTTGGGAATCACTGTCAATAATTCCGCCTTGTGAGACTGTTAGTAAGCATCCGATGCGTTTAGGCTCGGTGTGCTCACTCTGATCATTAGTCCCGTGCGCAGGAGTTCTTCCTTTGCCACCTTGTCCTTTCTGGCTGCGCTGCCATGAAGGGCGGTCGGGTTGATCAGACTGTTTACTGTGGTTGCTGGGGTACTTGGTTTTGTAGAACTTAGACTTTTCAGGAGGGGGGTTTTGAGGTCCAGTTTCTCTGTGGTTATTCTGATTAGAAGCATGAGAAGCATGAGAAAATTGGTCTAGATTATTCTTTCGAAAATGCTCTTCTGTCGGTTTACGTTTTGAGGTCGGTAATTTAGCCAGCGCATTTTGATAACGCTCAGACTTGTCTAAGATGTCTTCAAGCTTTTCTGCACCCTGCTCAGCTAAAATCTCCGGGTATCAGCAGACAAAGTGTTCTTTATTTGTTCTGTTATAACAAATTCATCAAGACCTTCATAGGTAGAGGGGAGCTGGGAAAGCTGAAGGCACTTTGTCAAGTATCCCTTCAAACGAGACGAGAACTGTTGAAAAGTTTCAGAGCTCTCCTTCCTGCTGTTGCGAACCCGTTGCAAAAATTTGCGAGCATTCATTTCAAAGCGCTCCAGTAACGCTTTCTTCAACACGTCATAGTTGTCTTGTTGGCTGCTTTCCAGTTTGGCGTAAACATCATACGCACTGCTTTTCAGCGCCTGAGAAAGCTTCATATTCCAACGCGACCTCTCTAAACCGTACAGAGTTGCAATTTTCTCAAATTTTTCTAGATACGTGTCAATCTTCTCATTAGGACACGGGAAAGATTCCAGAGCAAAAGACATAGCGGTGAGGTGAAGAGATTGAGTGTTAGAAGGATCAGTTAAGGAAGAATGAGGAGAAGACTCTCCATTGCTGGAGGTAGAGGCAGCACCACGACTTTGGAATTCTAGAGTTTTAAGCGCCAACTCGTGCTGTCTCTGTTTCTCTTTTTCCTCCTGCTGTCTCTCCTCCCTCTCCTTCTCATGCTGTCTCTCCTTCTCTCTTTCTCTCTCCCTGCGGATTTCCATTTCCTCATCCATCTTCTTCTGCTCTAATTTACAGTCTTCCGCTGCTTTCCTCTCCGCTGTTTCTTCTTTCTTCTCCGCGTCACATCTCTCAAGTTCGTCCCTGACAAAAGCTTTCGCTTCGTCGCCGTCCAGTCCCTCTTCCATTGCTTCCTGTTTGAGCATCTGCATCAGTTTCGCCCTCTCGGCCATAATAAATCGGTGACTGAGACTTAGACGAGAAAGAAATAAGAAAAAGGATGCACTGGTTCCTACCACTTACGAGAAATTACCAAAATCAAAAGATGATATGCTTCCCTCTGGGATACCTCCTCCAAAATATAATGTCTAACTATCACTGCTATTAATCGGCAATAAAGCACCTAATGCAGACGACTACGCCAAAATAAATGGTAGTTAAGATTACTCACTAAAAATAAGTTGCTACAGTGGAAACATAATAATTATTGCAAAAATTTAAGGAGAAAAAAATCCCTTAATTTTTAATCCACTAAAAGTACACCCCTGAAGTCAGTTAGGGTAAGGGAGGCAATTTACAGGACGTAATTGTCTGAACGCACTCCTTAGCTTAGCTCAAACACCTACTTCTTCAGAACCCTGTGAATGTTATACACTCACGAACTTTACCAGCGTTAGTATTACAAAATTACTAATTAACATATATTCCGACAAAATCAACATGTAACTCCAATGTATATTACTCGAAATGCTGTGGAAAAACAATTAATAATTGTGTGGTCAGCATGCCCATAAACAGATCGTTCGTCTAGGGGAAAAGTTATTTTTAAAGATATACAAAACCACGAGACAATCACACTCTTACTCTATATCAGAATAAAGAATCTTACAGACGAGCTAATATTTGCCGTCTCGTCTTCATATCCTAAGTTCAAAAATCCTTCGGACGAGACCACATTTGTCGTAGATTTTCGATAGGGGAATTAAGACTTGGGTTGGTCCCTTCTGAATAGATTAGAATGGGTGATAGCCACAGTGAGAGATAATAGTAGAAATAGATTTCCACGAGTGGGATGGTAGACTGTGATAGAGGCTGTCTCTGAAATCGAGAAATTTTCTCTCTTTCACCTATCTTCTACGACAGATTTAGAGGAGTCAGACAGTCTAAACACACACACACACACACACACACATATATATATATATATATATATATATATATATATATATATATATATATATATATAACATATATATATTCTATCCACTCACGTGCACGCACATACAAGATGACAGTTAGACGTACAGACGTGGGAAAACTATAACAGATGATTATATAAATATTCTAGAACGAGCTGACCAACACGCTGATTAAGTTTAAGGGCAGTTTTAATTATCATCTAAAATCCCATCACAACACAAAAAATTACATCAAAGCATATACAAATAATGCATAAAAAATCAAGGAATTTCTACAAGAAATGATAGACCCACAGTTATGATCTTCCCTCGATGTTTAGCCCACAGTCCCGTTAGGAGAACGATGATAGCCCAAAGAGTCACAGATACATATGATTTGGGTCTAATATTTTCCCCTGTTTTGAAGGTATGAACTGACTTTGATAGCAGTATCTATTCTAAGGAAAAATATAGTTTAGCAACAAAATCTTGCATAAGGAAAGTTACAAAGTGAGTGAATCAAACGAAGAACATCCTTCAGTCTACTTTCACTCGGTTCTTTCATCAGGGCCCTGACTCACACAACCTTACCTACAATCGTGCGGTTGTTCGCCGTCTGGTGCAAGCCTTAGTGTACACTTCGTTTAATCTGTCTATCTGTGGATGAAGCGGATACCCAGCTCTGCAGATTTTGATTTCATTCAACGTGTCCGGGGAGCGTCCTCTTCAGGCGATCGTTCTTTCTTTACAGATTTAATTTAATGTCACTTATTCACGAGGTAAGAGTTAGGGTTTCAGCGGGCACACAGTGTCAGAACACGAGGTTTCCCTTAGGTAGGAAGATGACCGGTGGACAACTTCTCTCAACAAAAAGTCTTCGTTCACCACACACTTTGTCAACAATGTCGGAAAAGTTAATGTTTATTTTTACTTTCTTCAGCAATTATTCTCGCCATAAGGCAGCATATACATTAGAGTTTGTGAAGAAATATGATCTGACTCAAAGGCCCAGTATAAGCATTTATTCTTTAAAAAAAACCCGTTAGTGGGATTGGTATTCTGTCTATCTCTGAAGGCACACGCCCTGTCAGACAGGTGTTACTTGAAAAACCCACGTGGTTAAAGATACAAAATGTTTATGTTTCTCACAGGTTTGTCTCTGTACTAAACGCCAGCAAAGTTGGATTACCCCAATAATCACTGAATAAAGAAAAAACACATATGAAATATTTTACATATTATGTACTCGATATAACTTACATTAGAACTGCAAGCGTAGAGCTTGACTTGACGTTTAAACTTTCCCGTGAAATAAGTTATATATAAAAATCGATCAACATGAATTAGGAATACATACGTATTTTGTCAACACTCATGAGGCATCTAGCACTTATAAGTTAGTTTAGAAAAACTATTCTCGTCTTATTATTTAGCAGTTAAATTAAATTCATTATAGCTACATGATTTTAAGCTAGAATTTATAATTTATTCTGTTTTACCACTGTAACTCGTCCACTAGAGAATATAACAGACTTATTTTAATTCACTCTGCACAAAAGAACTAGTGAAAAATAGGCGATTAAACACTTAATCACTCACAAAATATTAGCTACTTAATGTAATATTTACCTCAACACAGAACTACGGTATCACAACGAAACTAAGAGATTTCACTTATAAGTTTAAGTATCTAGAACGAAGTGACCACGTCTACTGCAAATGGAGAATGAGTGAAATCAAGTTTCAAACTCTGGTTAATATCTTAAACCAGACTAAGGGGTCCCAACTTATTTCGCAAAACGAAATAATCTCCCCTTTCCGTCTTAACACCTACGTTAGCTTAGACGCATGCCGTAACTGCCACCAGTGCGTCTTCACACCTCCGTCTAACTATCTGACCGTGAGCGCGCGTGTCAGAGACGAAATGCCAGACACTCTGCTCTGAGCGAGCATGGCTGGCGCGATTCCCACCTCCGTCTAACTATCGGACAGTGAGCGTTCATGTCAGATGCGAATGTCAGACGAGAAAATTTATTGATCATAATCTCTATGCGACACTAGTTATTTCTCTCTATACTAGTTATAGATTGCATTAAGAAAACAATATCAGCCATCAGAAATTCTATGGAGTCTGATAAGCAGCTCAGTGATTCAGATTTTGATTATAGCTTTGCCTTTCACCTCTTAACTAAAGCCAGGAGGAAATGAGAAAACTCAACAAGAAGTCTCAGCAATCAAGTTTGAAAATCCATGGAGAGAAGACAAAGATTATGAGAAAAATAGTGCAAGATAATAGCCAGTAAAACTCATGACAAAGCAACGCTACTTTATGTGAACTCAGTCATATATCTTGGCAGAAGTATAGGCGAACGATGGAGAAACGGGAAAAACAAGAATACGGAAGACAAAGAATGTATTTCATCTGTTGCTTTACGAGACACATACAGGCGGGGAAGTTACGATGGCGTTTTGGTATGTCATATACTGATGAAGTCATCTAATCTTATTATATATAATAGAAGCGTATTTTCTGTCCATCTGTCCGCACGAAATTGTTTGACCACTTCTAGGCTACCTAGAAGTCTGAATCCTGGCATGCTGATATGTCTCAAGATAAGATGCGCTAGAAAAATCCAGAAAACCAAAAATTAAATATCGTATTTATGCCAGAAACGTTGTTCACCAAGGGAAATAATTTTATAATAATTGTTCATTTTAAAGGGAAATTAGCAGCTTGTTATAAAATTAAAGATTGTTTGGGGTTTAAAATCTAAGATTTTCTTATTTTTATACAATGTAGCTTATAAGAAATTAAGCAAGTAATTTTGAAATATAAAATTGTAAAAACAATATTTAAAATTTTTTATTGTAAATTTTAATATGCTTCCTTAAGTCTTGCAGAAATTATGTGAGGACAGCAAACCATAAGTCAGAGGAGTTCAGAACCACCACTGGTGTAAGACAAGGTAATATCCTGTCACCTTATCTTTTCATACTCCTCATGGACGACGTCATCAAGGCATGTAAGGAGAGAACAAGAAAGTATTCAGTGGGGTACTGGAAGATCAGACAGGTCTGTATTTCAGAGCAGGCATTTGCTGATGATATCACCCTGATTGCTAAATCAGAGGCACATCTCCAATCCAACCTGCAAGTCTGGAAGGAAGAGCTGGAGAAGAAAGGAATGGTCATAAGCAGCTCTAAAACAAAATCCATGGTGATATCACGAGAAGAAAGAAGACGTCAGATTAAGCTGGGAGAACAGGTCCTGGAGCAGGTCGACCACTTTAAATACGTTGGAGCTGTTATAGACTGAAAGGGAGGCATCAAAGAAGAGTTGGCCACTCGAAAAGCAGCAGCTGGGAGACTTTTTCAGGCCATAAATTGAGGATTCCCCAGCAAGAGAGAGGTTGGTAAGAAAACGAAGATGGCTGTATACCGCTCCACCTATGTCCCAGTCTTGACATATGGATGCGAGTCATGGGCAATGACTACAACCCACAAAAGCCAGATCCAAACCTCAGAAATGAGGTATCTGAGAAATGTGGTTGAAGTAACAAGAAGAGACATGGTCCGCAACCAGACGATACGTCAAGGCCTAAAATCCCACCCCCTGCAGTTTTAAGCAGAATAGTCCCAACTAAGATGGTTTGGCCATGTCTGCAGAATAAGAGAAGATCGGCTACCACGACAAGCATGGGAAACAGAGCCAGGGATTCAGACCCCCAGGACGACCCAGAGTCCGCTGGGAGGACAACATTAGACAATCTTTGAAGTACCGAGGATTAGAATGGAGCTAGGCCAGGAGGAAGACAGCCGATAGGATAGTCTGGCGCTCTCTCTTCCAAACCTCTACACCTCACGGTAGAAGGGGAACGACTAAGTAAGTAAGTATAACTACAACGTAGTTCACTTTAGAGAGCAGATTGTCACTATGAATAAAAATTACAAGTTTGCTTTATGGTGACTGTTACCAATCTGGTTGCAAGCATATGTTCAACTGATGCAGTAAGGCTGATATATATATATACTGCTATGGTGGTCGTGGCTGGTGATGTATCGTGCTGTAATATGACTAATCGCGAATGTGTGACATGGTAGTTCGTCGAGGTGGACGTCTATGTATCAGTGCAGACTGGTATCACCACACGTAACGTACAAGAGTGTGTGTGGCATTCATCACCTTAAAAAATGTAGATGTGAAGTTGATGGAGTCAAAATATAGGTAAACAGCTGTGTACGTTTTGATCATTTATTATGGTCACAGCAACAAGACGAAGACAACTCCATGTAAGTATGACACAGGAACATGGCGGATATGAAAACAGTTCACAACAATGGCATGTACATAATTTCCAATAATTATAGGATTATCAAAGTGTTGCAGCCTCCAAGATATCTCTCAGTCTACACTTAGCAGAAAAACCCCGTATTACACAACGGGTAAACACTGTATAAACATCCAAGAGTTTCTTTCTGACTCATCAAAGTCATTCTTCTTAAGTCGACCTCCCAAACATGGCGGGCGACGAAATTAGCATAGTCCATCCCTCTAATCGGACGTATCGAAGATAGGCTGTCCTTTCGAAGATAGGCTTATACAACTCCCTTGTACATCAGGCGAGTTTTCATTTTCAAAGTTATAATAACTAATAACCCATCTGTTCTTCCACTCCAGATAGTTATATATATTAGGCCTCTATAACACAGTACACACTGTGGATTCCTCTTCTGTAGACATAAGTGTCTAAGTTCAAAATGTACCGCCAATCATGTGGGTTGTAGAAGATTATCTATTCTCATGGGTCTCTGTGTGTAAATCTAGAAAAACAGTCTTAGATGGCTCCAACGAGCGTAACAAGAGGAATGCTCTGCCTTCCAACCATTTGTGAGCTCTTGTCACTGGTTGACTCAAAAATATGATCCTTACAAAGGAAGTGTGAAAGTTTCGTAATTTTACCTTGATACGAATTCCTAACACCACTTAGAAGCAACTGTCGTCTTCCTGACGAACAGAAAATAACACAGGGGACTCTAAATATAGTGGAAGAGTTTCCATCCCCAAAAGGCAATGCAGAGAAATAATCAGACATTCCGTCTGACAGACCCAGAACAAAAACACGGCCTCCCGCCGGAAATCTTCATCAAAAAACTCCCTTAGTTTGGACATGCGCAGTTCGCATCCCCTCTGACCTATCCAGTCAGCTCATGTCACCTTTTAAAGAGGAGTAACTACATATATACTTTCCCTCAAAGCAAAAGATGAGTATTCGCCCTTAGATTATGGTTCCAATGAAGAATACATTAGACCCAAAAATCTTATTCAAAATATAACAAGCATACAGACAGACTACATTATCAGTTATGAAAAACTGCACGTAACAGTCTTACCACACCTTCCGGGAAAAAAAAATGAAACTTTTTTTTTTTGAAATACATCTAGGAGCAACATACAATAGGCTCACAACGCATGAATAATGCGCGGATGAAAGTATCAAAAACAAATATAACGCCAAATGTGAGGCTAAGTCGACATATGGAGCGACTGGTGAGAATATATCTCATAATCTCAGAGAAAGCGTTTCTCTAAGTATAAATGTTTCCAGAGAGGTGTCACCAACTTATACTACAATACTGGCAATGACACAATGCATACAATAATTTCAATCAATAATTTCATATTAGGTATCTTAAGTTCATGATTAACAAAGAAGAAAAATCATCAAAGAACAGCGGTGAATATACATCAATGAACCGCTAGGTAGTGATACAATCACTTACTTACTTACTTCGTCGTTCCCCTTCTACCGTGAGGTGTAGAGGTTTGGAAGAGAGAGCGCCAGACCATTCTATCAGCTGTCTTCTTCCTGGCCTGGTTCCATTCTAGTCCTCGGTCCTTCAAAGATTGTCTAATTTTGTCCTCCCAGCGGACTCTGGGTCTTCCTGGAGGTCTGGATCCCTGGCTCTTTGTTTCCCATGCTTGAATACAATCACTATATTACAAATTAAAAATGTGTATCTATTTTGATATAGACAGAAACTATTATAGACTTAGACGTATTAGGAAGTCCAAGACCTAATAGTTAGGTGGAATCCTGTGGGCATCTAGACAAAATGTCTGCCATCACATTATCTGATCCACGTATAGCTCGAACCGAGAAATGAAATGGATGAAGAGCAATTGCATATCGAGTAGACCTCGAGCTCTTCAAATTCTTACTCTGTATAGCCGTAAGAGCTTTCTGGTCGGTTTCTACTATGAAATGTGCGCCTAGAAGGAATCTTTGTAGTTTGAGAATTGACCAGACCATAGCCAATAGTTCACGGTCTAAAACCGAGTAATTCCTTTCTGCAGCATTAAGTTTTCTGGAGATATACATTACAGGATTCAGAGTTCCAGAGTACTCTTGCATTAGTGCCGCTCCAATCCCAGTGGATGAAGCGTCACTACGAAGAAAAAATGTCTTATCTTTAGTAGGTAACACTAGAATAGATGGTGTTGAAAACATAGTTTTGATCTTATCCAACGAGGATTGGCATTCCTGAGACCAGTGAACCATATTAGGAGACCCTTTTTTAGTAGTGTAGAAAGAGGTGCCATGATAGAGGACAGATTCGGAATGAATCGTCCATAAAATTATATAAGACCTAAGAGACTTCGCACTTGCTTTTTAGTCTTAGGAATAGAGATGTTAAGTATCGTAGTGATATTATGGTCCTCTGTCTTTAGGAAACCATGACCAACTCGATGGCCTAGGAAAGAAATTTCGCTAAAAGCAATGCAGGCTTTAGAGGGTTTCGCTGTCAGATTATGTTCGCGTAAAGTAGACAGTAATTCAACTAACCCCGAATAGTGATCTTCCCAAGTATCTCTGAAAAGACAGATGTCGTCTAGGTATGCAATGGCATCTGGCCGATAAGATAGTATTCGACGCATCATGCGTACGAATGTAGCTGGTGCGTTCATAAGGCCGAAAGGCATAAAATTCCTTTGAAAAAGGCCTCTAGGTGTAAAAAAAGCAGTAAAAGGTTTGGCGTGTTCAGATAAAGGAACTTGCCAATATCCTTTAGACAAATCAAGTTTAGTGAAAAAATGAGATTTAGAAAGCCTAGTAAGTAGCTCTTCTAGTAAAGGCATAGGTTCAGCATCGAACTTCGTAACTTGGTTCAATTTGCGATAGTCAACGCAAAGACGTATGTTATTGTCTTTTTTTCTTACAATAACCATCGGCGAAGAATATGCAGAAGTGGATGGTTCAATTATTTTTAAATCTATCATCTCATCCAACTCCGTCTCAACCTGTGCTTGAAAATGTAAAGGAATAGGATAAGGTCTGACTCTAATAGGAGTATAGTCAGTTAGAACAATGTCATGTTCAATGACATGAGTTTGTCCAGGGATGTCAGTGAGGACATCCTGAAATGTTTGTAACATAACCGAAACTTGTCGCTGTTCCCCTAGAGATAAATCAGGAGAAACAGTAAAATTTTTCCATGATTCACTAGAATGAAGTGGAATCACCGGAAGCGGAAGATTAACATCCGAAAAACTTGTTTCCTCATCCTGTATTACGGACAGTGATGAGTAATGACCATGTTGAACTGGAGAATCGTCCATTGCCTGGAAAATAGGCTGTAAATAATCAGGACGTTCATGGAATTCCGTAAGCATATTGATGTGGAAGGTTTTATGCTTTCCATCAATATCGACAATGTAATCAACATCGGAAATTTTCGAGATTATATCGTACGGACCTTTCCAAGATATAAGAAGTCTGTTTTCCCTACAAGGTAGCAAAACAAATGCTTTGTCACCAGGACAAAGTTGTCGTAAGGTTCTTTTCTTATTGGCAAATTGTCTTGCCTTCTGTTTAGCAAATTCAGAAGAAGAAGTTGCCAATTTGCATGCTTCGATAATCTTTTGTCTCAGCGTGATGACATATTCGTAAGAGGATTTTGTGTCATCGGTAATATTATCAGCGGTTATGAGATCATGAAGCAAAGACATAGGGCCGCGCGGTTGCGCGCCAAAGAAAATTTCAAAGGGAGAAAATCCTGTATGTTCATTGGGGACCTCTCTGTAAGCGAAGAGGGCTGCAGGTAAAACCCTGTCCCAATCTTGCGGATGATCCTCAGTTATTTTCCCTAATAAGTTTTTGAGTGTTCTATTTAGGCGTTCGACCATCCCATTAGACATTGGATGATAGATACTACTCAAAGATTTCTCTATCTACAGAGTAGACATTACTTGAGACATGGTATCCGATATAAGTTGGGTTCCATGATCTGATAATATTTCTCCGGGGAATCCCAGACGAGAAAATATTAGCCAAAGAGCGTCTGCAACATCGGCAGTGGAAATGCTCTTCAGAGGTATAGCCTCTGGCCAACGTGTGCACATGTCCACACACGTTAAGATAAACTGATGTCCTCTGGCAGATTTGATCTTAAACGGACCAATAATGTCTATTGCCATTTTCTGAAACGGCCGAATAGGAATGTCTGCAGCCTGAATATGTGCAGCATAGCGTGGACCTTTGGATTTGACCTCTTGACATACTTTACAAGATCGACAATAAATCCGTATGTCCTTGTTTACTAATGGCCAAAAGAAAGCCGCAAAAATTCTTGACTTCGTACGGGAAAAACCCATATGTCCAGCACACTGAGAGTCGTGAGCGTGCTGCAAAATTTTAACTCTCAAATTCTTGGGCACAAGAATCTGAGAATGACTTGACTTAGTGGAGTCTTGAACCATACGTACAAGTACGCCATTCTTCATTGTAATCCAAGATTTACGCTTTGTATCTTTATTCGGATCACCTTTTGTTGCAAGAGTGAAGAATTTCTTTAGAGTCGGATCATCTTCTTGCTGTTTTATAAACGAGTCACGAGAAATTACCAAGGGATCATCTTGGTTATGCACTTCATTATCTTCAGTAGATGAAGTTTGAGGCATATTAAGAGCTTGAGCTCTAGTGACTACAGCATTAGCAGTTTGCATATTTTGTTTTTCCCAAACGGAAATTTGTTGCAGAGTGCATTCTTTGACTCCGTGAATACGACCGATGATAAGATCAGCGATCGGATTCGGCAGAAGACATGCGTGTACATCTCCTGTAAAGAAAGGAGTAGCAATCCTAATGATAGCAGTAGAGTATTTCTCTAAGGTGCCGCCAAATGTTACACATTTGACTACTTTTCCTGTGGCACGAGAAGGATCTACGAGTGACTGCCTAACACCAATTGTGGTGCATCCAGAATAAAAAAGAACTGAGACTGGATTGTCATTTACTAAACCTTTGTGTAAGACAAGAGAACCTCTTCTATCATGCGCGACTGACGCAGGAAGAGCGGGAAGAGGATGGCCACAACTTAAAGTGGACACCGTAGTTGGTTCAAATAATGTTTTGCATTGGGGGCACTGAGATGCTCTCCCAAAATCAAAAGCGGAACATGCCATATTATTAGCGTCATTATTATCTTTAGTCTGTTTATAGGCTTCATGTGACTCTTGCTGTGCAGAGTTTGCCTGATAATGTGATTTATGTTTTTTGTATTGTGATCTACCTCGATTATTATTGCCTCTGTAATCATTATTGTTTCCTCTATTGTAACCTCTATTTGGGTTTGAGTCATAGTTCTCATGGTTACCATTATCATGTTCATTATAATGAGTATCTCTATAATTATGATCGTGTTGTGTCCATGACGGATAACTTGGATATTTTCTATAATGACTTCCTCTGCGGAAATTCATGTAATTAAGACCACCCCTGAATCGAGGGCTGTCGGCTCGTCTCCAGTTCTTCGCAGAAGAACCTTGAAATGATTGGTTACCTTGGTTTTGATAACTATTATGGTTACCCTTTTTAACAAACCTGTTTTGTGGTCCCTGAAATTTGTGTGAGTAATTATGGTTGTATGGTGTTGCTGAAGCAACTGGCATACTTTCCTTAACCTTAGCATTGCTAAAAGCTACGTCCGGATGTGCAGTGACGTATTGGGTACAATATTCTTCCATTTCTTTTAGTGTCTTGGGTTTCCGCTCATGTAGGAATTCAAGGAATGGTTTATTTACACTTGACATAATCTTGTCTCTGAGCAACAAGTCCATAAGGGCTTCATATGTCTTTTCTGTTTTGGACAGTTCAATCCAACGATTAAATGTAAGACGTGTCCTTGCAATGAATTCTGAGAATTCTACCCCTGTTTCAGATACCATTTTCTTAAACAAAAGACGGTAACCTTCCTCTGTTAATTGATATTTTTTTAACAAGGCTGCTCTGATAACATCATAATTATTCTGGTCAGCCTCTTCTACCAAGCTTAAACTAGTCAGAGTGTCACCTTTCAGTATCTCTGATAACTGATTAGCATATTGTGATCTATCCACATTATGATTTCGACAAGAACGTTCAAATCTATCTAGCCAAACTGTTATATCGTCACTGGATGGATTAAATGCTGGTAGCTTGATCTTGTAAATAAAAGGTTTAACATTACCACCAGATGACTGATTAACATTACTCATTTTGTCAATTTCAATTTTTCTAACTCAAATGCTAACAGTTTTTCCTCATGTTCCCTTTTTGCCTTTCTCTCCTCTGCTTCAGCTTCTTTGTCTAATCTCTTTTGTTCAGCTTCTCTGTCTAATCTCTTTTGTTCAGCCTCAGCTTCTCTATCTAATCTCTTTTGTTCAGCTTCTCTGTCTAATCTCTTTTGTTCAGCTTCTCTATTTTGTTTTTCCATTTCCATTTGGAATCTCTTTTCTTCCACCTGCATCTGCAATTTCTTTTGTTCAAATTCTAATTCCAATCTTCTATCCTCAGCTTTCAGTTTATCAATTTCCAATTTTTGTGCTTTTTCATATTGACTGGTAGCATACTCCTCCAACTTATAACCAGTTTTGCCCAGGGATTTCCCTTGCACAATAAAGTAATCTAAAGTCGACATAATGTCTAACAATATGTGACTAATATCTCTGAAATAACAAATTAATTTATTTCAACCAAACAGGAGCAAGTTTTTAACAAAAACTTGTATAATCAGCTCCCTTAATTTCAATGTCTTTTGAAGACAAGTCTTTTGTAAGAACTTGTATGGTTATTCTATGATAACAATATCATCAGACATTTATATCATAAATTCAATCAAAATGTCAATAGTGTATGTCTAAGTATGTGTACCAATAGCAAACAAAACAATAACAATAATACGAAGACAAATATTCAAAACACTACGATAACATTCGCAGAAGTCAACTAAAAAACTAAACTGAAGGAAATCTCACAAAGGATGTGGTGATAACTGCGAAAATGTAAACAAAACAAGTGACGTCACAGTGTAAAAACATAAAGGTGTATAGAACTGAATGACAGAAAAGAGTAGATCTACAAATACAAACAAATTTAATCAAAACTAAAGAATAAAAAATGTTACAAAAACAACGAAGAAAAAACACACCTCGTCACAACTAACACAAAATAGCAACAGTTGTCGCTAGCAGATTTTCAATCAAGAAAACCGCACCTATGGAACACTAATACAAGACCTCTATGACGTGGTATATCTTATATTAGTCACACACCCAACCTCACACAAAACATATACACAAAATATTACATGTAACACTTAAACATAAATATATATATTTCATATAATGTAATGTAATGCAATGTGCTGCACAGAAGATGTTATTCTAATACAATAGCACTGCCAATTTAATAAATAATTACTTCTGAATTAAACTATTACAAAGTTCAATATAGAGCAGCACAGGAAGCTCCACCGATGAAAAATGTACTACTGATTCTGCTTCAGAAACTGTGGCGATGGTAAATCGGACTTCTGTTCTTCAAAACCGTAATGGCAACGTTCATGACACATGGCCTTCTAAAGAGCAGTTTTGACCATCAAAGCCGGGTACTTTACATTCTGCACAATAACGTCTGCATAGAAAATCAGAGTCTCACAGGCAACGCCGGGTACTTTGCAATTTGACGAAGGTAACGTCCGTGTAGAGTCTCACCTCGTAAACCCACGTATTTGATCACCACTGTTACCAATCTGATGCAGGTGTGTGTTCAACTGATGCAGTAAGGCTGATATATATATATATACTGCTATGGTGGTCGTGGCTGGTGATGTATCGTGCTGTAATATGACTAATCGCGAATGTGTGACATGGTAGTTCGTCGAGGTGGACGTCTATGTATCAGTGCAGACTGGTATCACCACACGTAACGTACAAGAGTGTGTGTGGCATTCATCACCTTAAAAGATGTAGATGTGAAGTTGATGGAGTCAAAATATAGGTAAACAGCTGTGTACGTTTTGATCATTTATTATGGTCACAGCAACAAGACGAAGACAACTCCATGTAAGTATGACACAGGAACATGGCGGATATGAAAACAGTTCACAACAATGGCATATACATAATTTCCAATAATTATAGGATTATCAAAGTGTTGCAGCCTCCAAGATATCTCTCAGTCTACACTTAGCAGAAAAACCCCGTATTACACAACGGGTAAACACTGTATAAACATCCAACAGTTTCTTTCTGACTCATCAAAGTCATTCTTCTTAAGTCGACCTCCCAAACATGGCGGGCGACGAAATTAGCATAGTCCATCCCTCTAATCGGACGTATCGAAGATAGGCTATCCTTTCGAAGATAGGCTTATACAACTCCCTTTTACATCAGGCGAGTTTTCATTTTCAAAGTTATAATAACTAATAACCCATCTGTTCTTCCACTCCAGATAGTTATATATATATTAGGCCTCTATCAAACAGTACACACTGTGGATTCCTCTTCTGTAGACATAAGTGTCTAAGTTCAAAATGTACCGCCAATCATGCGGGTTGTAGAAGATTATCTATTCTCATGGGTCTCTGTGTGTAAATCTAGAAAAACAGTCTTAGATGGCTCCAACGAGCGTAACAAGAGGAATGCTCTGCCTTCCAACCATTTGTGAGCTCTTGTCACTGGTTGACTCAAAAATATGATCCTTACAAAGGAAGTGTGAAAGTTTCGTAATTTTACCTTGATACGAATTCCTAACACCACTTAGAAGCAACTGTCGTCTTCCTGACGAACAGAAAATAACACAGGGGACTCTAAATATAGTGGAAGAGTTTCCATCCCCAAAAGGCAATGCAGAGAAATAATCAGACATTCCGTCTGACAGACCCAGAACAAAAACACGGCCTCCCGCCGGAAATCTTCATAAAAAAACTCCCTTAGTTTGGACATGCGCAGTTCGCATCCCCTCTGACCTACCCAGTCAGCTCGTGTCAACTTTTAAAGAGGAGTAACTACATATATACTTTCCCTCAAAGCAAAAGATGAGTATTCGCCCTTAGATTATGGTTCCAATGAAGAATACATTAGACCCAAAAATCTTATTCAAAATATAACAAGCATACAGACAGACTACATTATTTAAGATGCAGAAATTAAAATTTATAGTTAAAGTAACTACAGTACTTCATGCTTTACCTATTATTGTATCCTAAGATGATTTGGATGTCTGCTGAATGGGAGAAGATCGGCTGCGACGACAGATATGGGCGGCTGAGAGTCAGAGATCCAGACCTCCAGGACGACCCAGAGTCCACTAGGAGGACAACATTAAACAATCTCTGAAGAACGGAGGACTAGAATGGAACCAGGCAAGGAGGAAGACAGCCGATAGGATGGAATGGCGATCTCTCTTCCAAAGCTCTACACCTCACGGTAGAAGAGGAACGACTAAGTAAGTAAGAAATATTGTAGACGGTCTAAGCGACTTCTACTTGTCCGGACTGCATTGTATATCAATAGAAAACAATGATGATATTTCATTTGAGCGAAGTGCCTTAACGGTCAAGTCCCTGTCCCATCTGTTCCCACCAAAGTTACAATCTTTTCATGTCGCATTCTAGCCTGCGAACAAAATTGCGAACCTGTTGAAACAATATGCATTTCTTTCCGATATACTTCAATTGCGAGGAATGTTTTCTTTTTCTTTAGAAATATTCATGCCTCTGTTACTTTTCAGTGACAAAATATCTGGAATTGTCCCCATTTATTTAAAGCAGTTTGTGGAAGTATGAGTAAGTATCTCCGTTATATTGTTTTAAATTTAGCCATTGAAGCTTCATTGCTCATCATAACAATGCAGAGACCAAATCAGAAAAAAAGAAGAAACACCAGAAGAACTAGTACCAGGTCACAAGATGACATTCGCTCAGTCGTTGTTTTATCCATCCCTCTTCTAATCTTCATCTTCGCCCTTATCTACCGGTAATTATCTTTTCGTTTTTAATATAACAGGTGAACTCTACTACTTTAATAACAACAATCTGGACAAGCTTATAGGGGCGGTCACTGTTCGCATTTTGTAATCTATAAATGAAGAAAGCATTCTCTAGTTGACACAATATCATAAATACGGAATTACTGCTAGGGCGAAGCGGTCGATTTGTGATGAGGCACAATGTTCATGTATCTGTCTCGCACCAGATTATCTCGATGTCCGGCAAGGTGGACAGAAAACAAATTAGAAATCGATCGGAAACTAGTGATACAATCGATCACGTAGTCAATGCATAGGTCAGAGTGATAATCTTAGCGAACCTCAAGCAGTAATTCGTTATGGTAAATAAACTGAGCCCTAAAATAATATTGTCATGGGTTAAAATATTGGTAATGAAAACTAACGTGTTAGAGACCCTTCACTTTTTCTTCGAACCACACAGAGACAGGATAGTCCGTAGTAGATAGAAAGATTTCAAGTATAAGACATGATTAATACCAGTAGTCTTTTTCAAATTAAAGTGTTTCACTTCAACGAGTATATACATAGTCATTGTGAAAAGAAGTCTTCCCCAACTTAATAGAGTTTTATGTTCATTAACGTTTTCAATTAGTGAGGTACCAATGTAGATATGAAGTGTTATTTTCTCTGCGTTTTGTAATTTTTGTCTAGTTGATATTAACATGCATTTAGTTTAAATGATATTTATTAGCATGCGATTTCCGTTCCTCCACTTAATCAGATTATCTGTATCTTTTTGTAACGATAGTTCGAGTGTGTTACAACTTTTATCACTCGTGTAAACAGTACAGTCATCTGCAAACAGGTCACAGGAGGAGTGCTTGATGTGTAGTGGAAGGTCATTAATGTGCATGGCAAAAAGTGACCAAGTATACAGCCATGAGGAACGCCAGTATTTATTACGGCTGGGTTTGAATAGGAGTTATTGTAGGAAACAACATGTTTTCTGTCTGACAGGAATGATTTAATTACTGTCACCAGTTGAAAGTCTACTTTTGATGTTTCTAGTTTTCTTATTAAAATAGCGTGATCTATCATATCAAATGCCTTTTTAAAGTCTACAAAGACTGCCCCACACATTTTATCGTTGTTAATATTTAGGTGCCTGTTGTCTGTCATCTTAGTTAGAGCAGTGTGACATGAATGTTTAGGTCTAAACCCCAACTGACTATCAATTAGCAAGTCGTTGTTAACTAGGTGCTGTAGTGTTATTTTATGTATGTGTTTTTCCAGTGGTTTGGATAGCGATGATGTAAGAGAGATAGACCTATAGTTACCAACGATACAATTATCGGAGGAACCAGGTTTGAAAAGAGGATATACCTTAGCGACTTTAAAGTGCGACGGAAAGTAACTCTTTGCGACACATAGATTGTACATGTATGTTAGTGAATCACTGATAACTGGCGCAGCATAGCGCAGTATTCAATTACTGATTCCGTCAACTCCTGTTGAGTTATTCTATTTAAGGCCTAGAAGATAGGTATACACTTCATTAACTGTCATAAACGGAATGTCGGATGGCATTGTGTTTGTGCATTTGTTCTTACAGAATGCTGACAGTTGGCTTAGGTCACAAGGGGAATCTGGTATCGTAGATTTAAGACTGGTTATTTCTGCCTGAAAGTAATTGCTGAAGTCTGCACAACTAAATGAGGTATTGGGAGTTAACGAGTCTGGTGAATTTCGTTTGTATGCTAAGAGTGTTGATTGCTTTCCACATGTCTTTACTGTTTGTTTTGTTCTGAATTAAGTTTTTAAAGTATGTTTTCTTTTCTCTACGTATTAAATATTGAACCTTGTTTCTTTGTGCTATGTATGTTTTAAAGTCCTTATTTTTGTGAGCTCGATTTCGCTGCCTCGTGGCTTCTAGCGCTGCTTGCGTGATCCAATGATATTTTATCTGTCGTTTCACACGAACTTCTTTAGTTAGTGCGTGGTTATCAAACACACAATGAAAGATACGTGTCCAATGAGCAATGACGCCATCGGGATCAGAAAGCTGGTAAACACTGGCAAGAGGTGCAGCTCGCAAATCATGGAAAAATAGTTCATGGTTGACATTTTTGAAACTTCTAAATTTAATACTTAAATGTTTATTTCTGGGAGCTTTATATTTATTCTTTGACCACGTGCAAAATATTGGATAGTGGTCACTTATTGCGATAATAGGAACAGAGCAATCTACGAGGGGCGTTCAGAAAGTAATGCACCTCATCATTTTTCTCAGGAGCTGTTTATTCAAAAAGCATGAGATTTATACACAATATACATGGATATGTCATGTAAACATCGGTATTATTGAACATAATCCCCATCAACTTGTACGGCTTTATGCCAGCGCGAAACAAGTGCATTGTTAAAGTTATACTTTTCTTTAACACTTATGTCACTGGGCGTTTCTGTTGATTCTCTAAAAGCTGCCCCAGGTTTCCAAAACACTCCTTTTGCGAGCTCCCCAAGTTGTCTTTACTTACTTACTTAGTCGTTCCCCTTCTACCGTGAGGTGTAGAGGTTTGGAAGAGAGAGCGCCAGACCATTCTATCAGCTGTCTTCTTCCTGGCCTTGTTCCATTCTAGTCCTCGGTCCTTCAAAGATTGTCTAATGTTGTCCTCCCAGCGGACTCTGGGTCGTCCTGGAGGTCTGGATCCCTGGCTCTTTGTTTCCCATGCTTGTCGTGGTAGCCGATCTTCTCCCATTCTGCAGACATGGCCAAACCATCTTAGTTGGGACTGTTCTATTTGGTCTGCAGCGGATGGGATTTTAGGCCTTGACGGATCGTCTGGTTGCGGACCATGTCTCTTCTTGTTACTTCAACCACTTTCCTCAGATACCTCATTTCTGAGGTTTGGATCTGGCTTTTGTGGGTTGTAGTCATTGCCCACACTCGCATCCATATGTCAAGACTGGGACATAGGTGGAGCGGTATACAGCCATCTTCGTTTTCTTACCAACCTCTTTCTTGCTGAGGAATCCACGATTTATGGCCTGAAAAAGTCTCCCAGCCGCTGCTTTTCGAGTGGCCAACTCTTCTTTGATGCCTCCCTTTCGGTCTATAATAGCTCCGAGATATTTAAAGTGGTCGACCTGCTCCAGGACCTGTTCTCCCAACTTAATCTGATGTTTTCTTTCTTCTCGTGATATCACCATGGATTTTGTTTTAGAGCTGCTTATGACCATCCCTCTCTTCTCCAGCTCTTCCTTCCAGACTTGCAGGTTGGATTGGAGATGTGCCTCTGATTTAGCAATCAGGGCAACATCATCAGCAAATGCCAGCTCCGAAATATAGACCTGTCTCATCTTCCAGTACCCCACTGAATACTTTCTTGTTCTCTCCTTACATGCCTTGATGACATCGTCCATAAGGAGTATGAAGAGGTAAGGTGATAGGATATCACCTTGTCTTACACCAGTGGTGGTCCTGAACTCTTCTGACTTATGGTTTGCTGTCCTCACATAATTTCTGCAAGACTTGTAGAAGCTCTGTATAGCATGAATCAGAGGTGCTGGAATATTCTTCCTTGCCAAACAGTCCCAAAGTTTGCTCCAGGGGACCCTGTCAAACGCCTTTTCCAGATCTATGAAACAAAGATGGATCTCACTCTTATACTCAAGGGCCTTTTCACTCAGCTGTCTGAGTGTGAAGATTAGGTCTTGAATACTTCGGTTTGCTCGGAATCCGCACTGGACCTCATCCAATTGTGGCTCAGCTAGGCGTCGGAGTCTCTGCTCTAGGATTCTAGAGTAGATTTTACCAGGGACACTGAGAAGGGATATGCCTCTATGGTTTCCACATTGTCGATTGTCACCCTTTTTGAGAATTGGTGTTATGATGGCAATCTCCCAATCCTTTGGTATGGTCTTGTTGCACCATGCTGCCTGTAGGACCTTTAAGAGTAATAGGTCGCCTGATGCTCCCATGTACTTAACCATTTCTGGTGTTATACCATCATGCCCTGCTGCTTTGCCCATCTTGATTTTCTCTAGTGCTGCCCTCAGTTCTTCCATCTTTATGTCATCTTCACCATCATTGGTTTCCTCTTCTGTGTCAGTGGTTATCATTTCTGATGCTTCATCATGCTCACCATCCAGGAGTTCTGAGAAATATTCTTTCCATCTTTCCATTACTTCCTTCGGGGCAGTAAGCAATTTGCCTTGTTTGTCCTTTATAAATTTGAGAGGGCATTGTTTTTCTTTCCTCATGTTCTTTAGGGTCTTATAGAACAATTTCTGGTTTTCTTGTGCATCTTTTTCTAGCTTTTCTCCAAATTCTTCCCAGGACTTCTGTTTTGCTGCTAGCACTTTGTTCTTTGCTTCTGTTCTGAGTGTCACATATTTCCCAAGTTGTCACGAGCTCTATATTATGAGTGTGTCGTGTGTAGATAGTAAAAAACATTAGGGGTATGAATAACACGACGCCACTTGTACAGCTCCATGACATTTAAAAGAACATTCACATAAGTCCTGAACATCAATAATATCGTCACGCATGCATAACATCACACTCAGGCTGACACTGTCTGTGGGAAATAACTCCTAACAATACTTCCACGGACTGGCTGACCGTCCACACACTAACAGTACACACAACACGTTTCTATGTGCGGCATTCAATCCTCGCACGAATCCATTCACCATACAGGTGTAAATCACTTATCCCAAGTGACTGGCGGCATGCAACATAGCCATATAAATACTACTCCAATATAGCTACAAGGTGGACAATACTCAACGCCTTACTCCACTGTAGCTCCAAAGGCGGGACCAACTCGTCGCCTTAATATGTTCTCCACGAACATTACCTAAAGTTCCTCCAGAACACTCCTAGGCGGGAAGACGTCGCCTATACAACAATATGTCAGACATAATCACAATATTCATAATCACTATATCATTATCTCAACTGTCACATAATACGAGCACTCAGTTCGATCACAAATCACAGCCTCAAGCACACCACTTGGCTATCAAGCACAGACTACCACTAGTAACATCCGGGTACTCTCTCAGCCACCCAGACTTGTTCACCAAACACGCTTTCTCCATGCGCACGTCCCAAGTCACAACATACTGACATGAAGTCAGACATAAACTCAATCCCTGAGTTAAACTTAAATATTGACAACCTCAGTGACCTTTACTTCCACTCACTCCATCATCCACCCATGAAACTGCTCTGTGACATGCATGTATACCTAGCCCATACCAGATTTTGTCTTGATCATGTAGCCATTTCTTCGCTGCATGAATCACTCCTTCATCATCTTCAAACCTTGTCCCACGGAGTGCATCTTTAAGTGGACCAAATAGATGAAAATCAGAGGGTGCCAAATCGGGACTATAGGGTGGAAGGGGTAGTACAGTCCAACCCAATTTGGTGATTGCTTCCCGTGTTGCCAGACTTGTGTGAGGGCGCGCTTTGTCGTGAAGGAGAAGCAGGTCTGCTGGATTCTTGTGCGGCCGAACTCTGCGAAAACGTTGATTGAGTTTTTTCAATGTCTTAATGTAAGCTTGCGAATTGATTGTCTCTCCTCTTGGCATAACGTCCACAAGAATCACACCTTCAATGTCCCAAAAGACAGTGATAATGACCTTTGCAGCTGAAGGAATTGTCTTGAATTTCTTTCTTCTTGGTGATTGCGGATGATGCCCCTCCATTGACTGTCTTTTTGTCTCAGGTTCAAAATGATGTGCCCAGGTTTCGTCGCCTGTAACGATCTTAGCCAAAAAGTTCTCTCCATCATCATTGAAACGCTCCAACAATTCAGAAGAAATTGCTTTCCTTTGCAATCGGTGGTCATTTGTGAGACTTCGAGGAACCCATCTTGCGCAAACCTTAGAAAATCCGAGAGTTTTTATAACTGCATTTGCACTACCAATGCTGACTGACAGCTGTAAGGCCAATTGTTGAGTAGTGATTCGCCTATCAGTAAGGATAATGCCCTCAGCGCATTTCAACATTTCTGCGTTGGTGGCTGTGGCAGGACGTCCACAGCGCGGCCGATCAAGCAGCTCCGTATCTCCACTTCATGATTCTTCGATTCTCTGAACCCAGCGACTGACTGTACTCCTGTCGACTGCAAAACTTTCATACACATCACATTGACGCTTGTGAATATTCACAACAGTTTCCTTCTCTGCAACGAGAAATTCTATCACAATTCGCTGTTTATAACGCAAGTTGCTAACACGCTCCATTTCAACGGTTTAGGGCAGCCGTATTATTTGGCCGGTTGCGGTGCAATTTAGTGCACACAATTGGCAGATGCCATATTTGAAGTGTGCAAAATGTCATGCTTCTATCTTCATTATTAGCTGAGAAAAACGATGTGGTGCATTACTTTCTGAACGCCCCTCGTATAATGTTTTCTGCACAGGTCGCGTAGATGTGGTCAATTTGTGTGGATGATGTTTTTGTTACCCTGTAGGCTGGTTGACTATTTGTTTTAAGTTGTAAGATAGTTTGATGTTTTCCCACGTTTGGTTTGTGTTGTGCATGTCAATGTTGAAGTCGTCTAGAAGAATAATTTCGTTGGCAGTGGTAAATACTTTTTTCATGATAGTGGTGAAATCTTCATACCAGATGGTTCCTGCACTGGGATTTCTATAAAGATAGATACCCGACTAGAAATTGTCCCTTACTCGGTATTTTTATTTCTAACCATATCGGTCTCTGCTGTCTCTAAATCGCTTCTGCGGCGATAACTAATAGAAGTGGAAATATATATATAACTATACCTGTTTCTAGCTTTCTACTTGAGTCTCGTCAAACAGTTTTAATGCCTTGTAGTGCAATATCATCATCTGATATTTTGTCATTTAAAAGACTTTCCGAATAATATCCTAGGCTTTGCTGAAAATATGTGAAATACTGTTTGTGTAAAAATTAATGTTTGTTTCTTTGTTCCTTTGGTGTGGATGTTGGAAACAACTTATAGCCTGGTGTTCTCTTGGGAAAATAGCGTAATCCAATGCTTTGAAATTAACTTCAGTGCTTGAATAAAGTATCCACAAAAGGGCACCTAATCTGAACACGATTTTATAAATCCAAGATTGGTGTAACGTATCCACAATTGATGAGGTATCCACATATAACGAATTTGCGTCCAAAGGTGGGATGTAGGGTTATAATGGGTGGATGTGATGAAACGGGGCGACCTCTATCGATCTTTGGTTCTCTCCGGCAGTATCGGTACATTTGTGGTACTGATTCTTATTAGGTGCTATCAATTATCGCACTTTTATTTCTTTCTTTCTTTATTTATCTGCTAAGTAGCAGATATGTGATTTTATCAAATCACCCTGTAGGTGATAACTATCACAGTTGTGACACTCCTTGCAAGTATGTCACCAGTTTGTTACCTGGTCATCCCAGCCTACGAAGAGCTGAGATAAGATAGTCACCGTCTCGTTTAGATTGAACCGCTGATAAGACGACATTACCGTCTGTGTGACATGGGTGGGCAGACAAATGTGATGTAATTGCTTCCGGTCGTTGGTTAAAAAGTAATCATGGATTTATTACATTTTAGGCAATATGAGTCTACATATGTGTTTGTGAGAGTGTATACAAGGCATCAGATGTCCATATATGGTAATACGTGACCTTTGCAGGCACGCACCTTATTTCACGTGGGACTATTTTGAAATATCACAGCCTATACTGCATGATTTGAAATGATTGGATCTTTCTGATTAGATTCATAACATCACTGGAGGGAATATAGGCTGACAATTTCACAGTTTTATTTCTCTGTGATTTGCACGCTCGCCAAGACACCATACCTTCGCCAGAGTGAAGAACTAGATTCATAATTCCTAATTGTTATCCGGACCTTTTATTGGAGAACCAGATAAGACTTATAAAACACAGGAAATCTCTTTCAAATTTTAATAAGGAACAACCGGGACTAGGAAATTGAAAAAACACGGAGTCAGAAGGGGCAATCTATTGTAAAATTAAAAGAAATCCCAGACACGTGTAAGAGAAAGATTCGTCTCTTTTATTCATCTGTGCGACAAGTCTGTAGCCATGATTGGCTTATTGGTGGTACCAGCAGAACGTACTATTTCTGGAACAAGACGGGATCAGTGGCCTACGCTTTAAGACAAAGAACATTGTGTAGACTTTCCTTGAAGTTTCTGGGAGACGAGCTACACCCGACAAACTTGACCAGAGAAGAGTGATCAGTGTGAAAAGACAGAACGGTCATTGGCAGCTAAGTTCAAATAATATATGCTGCCATCTGAACTTTCTAATCCCTTTTCGCGATCCCAAAATACGAGGATGCTGGCTTTTCTTTAGCTATAACTATTTAATTTTTTTTCCAACTGTTAAAAGTTAAAGTGATTATTAAATTTGGTTATTTGTAATGTTACAAATTTAACTTCGATTTAATCCTTTTAAATGTATTACATGTTTGTCTCAGTCAAAGTTACTAAACACACCCTCTAACAGAGCTATATATATATTATAATAATAATTCCACTGATTAACTCAGCGGTGGGGGCTTAACGAGCTGATAAATAAATGCTTAAATTCTTCACAAAAGTGGACGGCAGGTTACAGAATTAACATGCTTAGCGACAGCCAGCATTGTTTTCGCTTACCTGAATTTCTTGTGAAGACTCCCATGTAATAGAAGCTTTACTACTCTTCTATCTACATTTCTGCAACGAGTAATATTGTGTACAAATAGACTCCATTGAATCCTATATTAGATACTCTTGAGTTTTGGCCATTGTTGGACCACTACTGCAAAGCAGGGGAGGCAATACCGTCACAGTGGAGTATGGTGGGGGTGATGTTTGGTGTTGAGAATCTTTGAAATAATTGAAGGGAATTATGGTGACTGGTGGGCGAGGACTTATATGGCCACTGGGAAGGCTAGGTAACCTCATTCCAGCAATAAGAGACAAGACTTGGCAGGTTGCACTGCATATATCCGCACATGAATCTATAGTCTGTAGTTTTTAAACTTGAGGGCACTTTGTTTAAAATCAAGTCTCCCTATGCAAAGTTTTACTTTACGAGACTAAGAAGTGCGTCCTGCTCCTTCAGTATCCTGATCACCCAGTAACTAGTTTCTTTAAGAACGAAAGAATTATTTTCCATTCTACATTTTTGAGTTCCCACGCTATGCACCTGCGAAATTATCGCCGCAAATTAATTTGCATATTCAATGTCACGATCTCTGGTGCTGGGCGAATCTCTGTGTTCCGAACTCAAGGTATTAACAATAGGAAAGAACACAGTTCATAAATACGTAGAAACCGAGTCTGGAAAATCCTACCAAATATGGACGCTGGCTTGATCGAATCTTCACCTGAGTTAGGGTGGGAAATAAAAGTGCGTGAGAAATTTTTTTCTTTCAGAAAACTAAGGATAGACAGGAAATAAAGGAATACACATGATGGTCAGGAAATTACAAATAGACAAACTATCTTCAATCTGCGACAGACACATAACATCTTAACATTCTGCTTCCTGACTGTTGGTGGCATTATGTTTGTTGTAAAGTAAGCCACTCCCAATAGGTGCGCTTCTATGAGGGGCCGGTAAGGTATGTTGTGCATTATTGTGATTGGCTGATCTCATTGTAGATGAGTTTTTTCTCTGTGTATTTTGTGTTGTCGTTTTGCGTACGCTTCGGATATTTAATGTTTTTTGCTAGGATGCTGCTTCCTAGTTTGGATGTATGTATTTGATCTGTGTAGAGGCGTTTCTTTGGTGCTCCTGAGCTGCTTGTAAAGAAAGGAGTGTGGTTGATAAAACTAATGTTGTTGTGTTTACAGTAGCTCTGTAGTGTCTTGTTGTTAATGTCTACTATGCAACACTGGAAGCCATAGCAAGGCGAAATAATTGATGACATATAAATGGAGGTGTTAGGAAATTTTTGCTTTAGTGGTCAGTCTTGAAATAGCAGAGGGGCTTACGCTGAGTCCATTCATTTTCATTATGTCGTTGATTCCTATATGTATTGTTGTTCTGTAATGTTATGGTGAAAGTCGAACTTATTGATTTTAGCAATTAGTCTTTCAGTTCCAGCTCCAGGCATCGTCAGCACTGAGACGGATTCTTCTTTTGTGGTGGACATCCGATCGTTGTAAATGCCTTTTAAGAGAAAGTCGCCAATTATGATATGTGTTGCTTCACTACATGGTTGTTGACCAGGCTTTCGTTTTGATTTTTGTGGTCGCCATTGGTTCTCTTGGTGTGAATCGTCCTGATGAGCCTGCGTTATTTGAATGGGTGGTTGGGGCGTCGGTACATGATTTGGCAGCTGTTCACTTTGTACTGAACTCTCGTTAAGGGCTGAAAATCTGTTACATATTTTTACACTAATAGGATAATTTTCGTGTGTACCTAAAACTTGTTTGGTTTGACATTGTTGCTGCTTGTGGCATTCGTTTGATGTTTGTTCTTTGATAGAATCGTCAAAAGCTTCAAGTAACATAAGATGATGCACTGACTGAGTTGTTTTAGAAATAGAATCGTCCAGTAGCTGCTCAATGTTGAGCTTCATATTGGCATTATTTTTTCTCAAAGAAAGTATTTCATTTTTGAGGTGTTCGCTTTCAGTTCTCATCGATTTGTGGGCAATAGTCGTCAGATCAGCAATTAGAGCTCGCAATGTATCCTCAATTTTGAGCACCAGTTCCTGGCAGCACGGTGTATGTATCTTGTGTGTAACTTCTGTGTGGTTTTCATGAGATGAGTTAATACTGAGGATTTCGTTGTCAACAGATGAGACGATGGCAGCTGAAGATACGATATTTATTGCTATTTGGGGTGAACATACTGTAGGGTCCAAATTTGTGTTAGCAATTATCTTCTGCGCAGATTCATTCAAACTGACAAAGTCTGTTTGTAACCATGACTGAATAACTGCAGCAGTTTCCTGAGCCATCACTTTGTTCTTGGTATGGTAGATGTGCATAGCGATAAGAGGTGTTGTGATTAAATCTTCCACGAATGCGCCGTGTTTATCCGATCTCGTTTCGGCATGGTCACTCTGGTAGTGTTTGGTACACGCTAAGCGGAAAGCCTCGTATTGAAAATTTTGTGGAATAGTACTGTAACACATTAGCCCTCATTTGATACTTTGAAAGTTAAACCCGACTCCTTGCTTCAACCCTTCAGTTTCAAACGCACCGCCTTGTCCTTTTGTAGAGTGTAACTTTTAATGGTGGTCGAGCGCAGTCTACCGTCCCTAGAGGGTTTTATTACCTGCGAGCCGTGGCCAATCTCCAAGTGTGACATGTTTACATGCCCCTGGGTTTAATCGCCAGTGAAATACATTGTTCTGCTGGAAACTGTTTTTGTTGGCATGGGTTTGGTTGCCGATGTCGCGCTGGCTGACCTCCATTTTCAGTACAGAGTCACGTTGTCATTGGTGAAGGAATGTTTAGTTAATGTAAAGAAATGAATAGTTCATAATTTCCTGTTATTTTTTTCAAATACCATATATTAAATTAACACAACATCGTGCTCACAATATTCACAATCTAAAAAGGAGCACACCAATATAACAATCCTTGAAGTAACATTTCCAAATGTTTGTGTTAAAATTCGAAATATGAGACACAATCCATATACGTCTGCTCAGCTCGGCGGCTTGCAGAAAGATAGATAGATAGATAGATAGATAGATAGATAGATAGATAGATAGATAGATAGATAGATAGATAGATAGATAGATAGATAGACAGATAGATATAGATAGATCGATCGATAGATAGATACATAAATATGTCACGAGTGGTGATGAGAGTCAGCCTGAGGCAAAACAAAAGTCTGAGTGAAGAGTAGAAAATAGAGAAAAGTCTGAAATAGCGAACGTGAATCTGAGTGGAAGTGTGACATTCAGGCGTACAAAATGAAAAAACTCTTTTACCCTGCCACTCGGACCTTTTTTAGTTGTTTGCTCCACTCACCCCTTCTTTCCCACCTATCGACAAACGCATAGATATATGAAATAAGGGACTGATACACCAAGTTGTTTTCACATTCAACGATCACAGATGTACAGGTAGAAGACAATTGTGATCAGCAGCAACTAGTTTTCTATGTTTATTAAGATACAAACAAATATATATTTATATGTAAATTACTATATCTGCGCTGTGGCATGAATAAGAAAAATCAATCTAAACCACAAGTGCAAATTCACTAGCAATAACCACAAGAATAAAAACATACACTGACCAGAGTTTCGTTAATAATCCAAACCGGCCACCAAGTTGTACACACACACACAAATCCAAGGGATGAACCGAATAGAAAAGGAACCCAATTGAGTACACGAAATAATAACCATCCAAATTCTAATCTGTGTCACCGTCTCTCACCCCCAGCCTCAAATAGAGGCGATTGTGACTAGGCTACACAAATACGAAAAAATAAACATCCCACAGCAAAAAGAATACACCACCAATAGGTAAACCACAAGGGTTCAACAAATTAATGAACACTCAATGCTAGCACCACCATTCCTTCATAAAACCTAATTAATTAATGACCGCTACACGTCCTGAGGTTAAAATCCCTGTCTGTTAGTGAGGTAATATTCAGGACATTGAACAAATTATCTGGTCAGTTCTCGGCCTTTCTGTCGAGGCGAAAATTGATATGGAACTCAGGTTTATGCGACCAGCTGGAAGTGTAATTCCAGTAGGACTCAATAATAATGAACCCCGATATCCAGTGGGTTAATATGAGTCAAAACTCGGGTTAGCGCAAGCGATGCGCCTTCATATACCCGAGAGACACGGCCAGTTTAACTGCAATTGGCGTAAAAAAGGGGCCCACCAGTCTATAACTTAAGACCGGAGGACGCGCTATTCTGAAGTTTGGTGAGCTTGAGTAGTGGTGGTTGTTAAATGTTTATTTGATGGATGATACTGGTGGGGTCATCAATAAGATAAATGTTATTATTACTTTCGCTGATAAATGGCGATCAGCATAAGTTGGGCTTACGGATGGCCGACAGGTGTGTGACTATAGAAATATGACATACGCGAATGTGTATAGGTTCTTTAAGTGTGTCTATGATAAGTCACTCACACCACAGCAACGTAGAAGTCAGGAAATGTTGTAAGACCTGGCAACTTTATACAGTTTATTGACGAGACGGTCACGTAGACATCATAGCAAGACAATTCACAGCATACTCATGAAGCAACATGTAAGTAAATCCATAACAACGGTTGCATAAACCAACACAGCAAATCATGGGCATTAAGCACAAATATCCATCAGGAAACATGAATCAGCAAATAGGTGAATAGGCTGCAGGACATAGCAGCACATATTTCATCTCATAATAGTACAGCAAAAATATCATTCCAGTTCTCAATATGAATACAATGCATTAACAAGCCAACGAGATCCGTGGCTTTGAATAACATGTTCCCTGGGAGAAAACAACATTCTCTTCAACACACTATCTACCTGCAAAAACAATCCATCACAGAATATGGATATGGAATAATGGCCTGTACAATCCGTGGCCTCATAATATCCTCAATAAAGTACATTCTACAATTATCAAATATTCCTTTCACCAAAATAATATATGCTGGGACACACTAGCAAAAATGGTAAAGCGTCCATTTTCAAGCTCTGCCAGCCAAATACTGTCACGAAAAATCCGCTGCTTAAAACAGCTCAGTACCCAATTCATTCAAGCGCAAACTCGCAACTTGAGATGTAAGCAGAATTCATCCGCCTTTCCCCCCAAAACTAATTCATAGTACGTTCGACAGTTTCTTTATCCTATTTTTAAAAAGCAAACTAACAGCTAGTCAAAAGAGCTGTGTTCAAAAAGTGTGTGTATAAAATTCCGACCGGTACATACGAGTCTTAAACACTTAACTCCCCTTAATTAAAATATGACTTAACAGACTACAGCGACCCCCGGTAAATAAAAAAATGATATGATCATTTTTTGGGGGAAAAAATTACATCGAACAACAAAAAATTGAGGTCGATGCAATCATAATATCTACGCATAAGGATTACCCTATGTTAAGTCATGTTACCAAAAAAGAACAAAAGAGGGATAGAAGTAAGTGTAAAGTAAAAGAAAATGAAGTATAGAAAGATAATGAGATAAGGATACGAAGATCAACAAATTCAAAGAAATATGAAGTATATCAAGTATAGACTAGCTATGCCATCATAAATGAAAATTGAAAAGAGCAGATGAAGTACAAGAAGAATGAGCAGATAATGATATATCATGGTAAACAATAAGTTACACAATGCATATTTATACCAAAAGACACATAACTAGTTACCATTTAAAAAAAATAACATAATGTTCACGATAACCAAGTTAATAAACTTATAAAGTACCAATGATGAACTCATTATAGACATTAATTAACAATATCGCTATGCGTAGTTACCCCTAGCGTACAATCTAGCGCTGGGCAAAGAAAAAATACATCACAACCTCAGAAAAAACATTTTTTAAATGTACTAATATCGATATACACAGTTACCCCTAGCGCACAATCAAGCGCTGGGCAAAGAAAAAAACCATACAATGTCAGAAAAAACACCTTTTCTAGCGCACAATCAAGCGCTGGGTAAAGACAAAAATACATCACAATGTCAGAAAAAATACATTTTTTCTTGTCCTCGTTTTTTTCCAAAAAAGAAAATGTACAATACCGAAATGTAATGATAAGTTAAATAGAAATAGTATCATCATTACAATTGTCATATGCTCAACGTTTATCAAAACACAGTATCATAAGAACAACATGGTAATGAAATGATGCATTATCAAAACACAGTCATATTTTTAAAAAAAATATGGTAATGAAACGGCGCATAAAGATGAACCTACATACTATCTTAAAAAAGTTATGCCATATCCTAATACAATACTATATAATGTACTATACTATACTAATATACAATACTATCTACTATCTCCAGAGGTCTTGAACGAATTTATGAATATGAAGATACCAAAAACATCTAGTGTGGCGTCAAACTGCCGACTGGTTTCACTGGAACAGCAAATCTAGCGATCAATACCACAGTCTACTCAATCAATATAGCAGCTCTGACTCTCATCGCAAAGCCGTCGCTGTGAAAAAACACAAATGAAAATCTCTGTTTGGCAAAGGTAGGATTTTATGAAATACAACAGTCAATTTTAATTTTAATCTATCAAATGTGGCCGTGTAAACTTTCGATCCCTGTACGATGTCAATCAAACCTTCCTCCGTTACACAAAAAAGGGTAACAGAGAAAGTAGCACAGTCTAACTTGGAATAATAATCATATAGAGTGCCAAAAGTGTCCGAGGCAAATAGCAGTGTGCAATAATGTATCGTAAAGTTATGAATATACAAGATACCGACATCAATAGGCAAATCCATAAGATGGTAATAATGACCAAGAGTGTAATGATGGCTGACAATCTGAGATTTTGCGCAAGACAAAGTAAATGCAGTAGACAAAGGCGTACATCTTAAAGGCTGAACTGCAGTCATAGCCTGTGTACTGGGCAAAGAAAAAAGTAAGAAAGATATAATAAAGATGTAAAAGCATACAGTAGTAAACTTGGACCAACGTCGAAGTTTAAAAGGAGCGCAGTGAGTGCGACAAAAAGTCGTAAAAGAAGAAGATACCGAGCTAACCGGTCCAGCAAGAAAGCTAAAGAAACCCATAAGGTACAGATATGTACTAACAATTAAGTTCGTACATGTAGCAAAGAAAACGCTAGTCATTGCAGCAAAGAAGTTGCAATCAACGTGACTGGATGTAGATTCAGTCGTAGCTATAAAATTAGTGTGTGTATCAGACAAAACTGAAGGATCTTCTTCTATAATAGTAGTTAAAGAAGAGTCAAAGTTAGAGTAACGACGTACTGAAGTATGTCGCACTGGGCTAAAAGAAGCACCAAAATTAGCATGATGAACAATTGTATCACCCATACTGCAAGATTTTCCCAAATTAGCAGAATGTATCACGTTAGCAGAATGCACCTGGTGATAAGACCCTGGCATAGTCCCTACGGTGGAAGCAGTAAGGTTATGTTGCCGTTCCCAAGCAGTAATTTGTTCCGAAGTACAGACCTTTATACCATGTATCTGTCCAACAGTAAGGTCAGCGATAGGCGCTCTGAGCATACATGCGTGCATATAACCAGTGAAAAAAGGTGTGGCAATGTGGACTATGGCAGTCGGAAAAGTCTCAACTGTCCCACCAAATGTCACACATTTCACCATTTTACCTGTAGCACAAGAGGGTTGACTAGAGACTGTCTAATCCCAACAGACGTGCATCCAGAATCAAAGATAACTGAGACTGGATTATTATTCACAAACCCCTTATGCAGGGTAAGAGACCCTCTTCCGTCGTATGCAGACAAGACAGGAAGAGTAGTCGGAAGAGGATGACCGCAACTCAAGGTAGTTCTAGCTGTAGGTTGGAACAAAGTTGTGCACTCCGGGCACTGAGATGCTCTCTCGAAATCGAAAGCAGAGCAAGCAGTAGCATTAGGGACACTATTATCATTGTTACCTTGATCATTAATAAACTGGGGTTCTTGTTGAGCAGAGTTAGCATGGCGATGCGATCTATTATTTGGAGATCTACTGTCATATCGCGATCTATCGCGACTATTATCTCTATTGGAACCATTGCTATTTCCTCTATTGAAACTATTGTTCTGATTTGAACCCCAGTTAGCATAGTCGCGATTACTATTTCCCCTATGATCAAAATATCTATTCGATGGATTTTGTTGTCTTCTAGAAAAATTATTGTAGGGTTGATAATCTCTATTGTAGTTACCCCTTCCAAAATTTCCATAATTGTTGGAACCAAAATGTTGAGGACCATAAAATTGTCTCCAGTTCCTTGAAGAAGGAAAATTACTACGTGATGGACCCCCTTGGTACTGTTCAAAATCACGATTATCTCTCCTACCAAAATTGCGATCCGCACTTAGAGATCTACGGCGCAAATTAGGACCATATGGTATTGCTGAAGCCACGGGTAAACCTTCTCTGACCTCAGAGTGGCTAACAGTCACATTTGGGTGTGCAGTGACGTATTGGCGACAGTATTGTTCCATATCTTTCAAGTTTGTAGGTTTTCGCTCATGTAAAAAAGAAAGAAAAGAAGCGTTTACAGACGACATGACTTTGTCACGAAGCAATAAGTCCATGAGGGCTTCGTATGTATGTTCAGTTTTTGAAAGTTCCACCCAACGTGAAAAAGTAAGGCGAATATTTGCTATAAAGTCTGAAAAATCTTTCCCTGTCTCTGGCAATAAAGACTTAAAGCGTAGGCGATAACCGTCTTCATCCAGTTGGTATTTTGTTAACTAGACCGCTCTGACAACATCATAGTTATTCAGGTCAGGGCCCTCCAACATATTTATAGTGTTCATAGCTTCACCCTTGAGTATTTCCATAAGTCGTTTTTCCATTTCCATTTGCTGTTGAATTTTTCTATCTTCAGCCTCTAATTTCTGTTTTTCAGCCTCTAATTTCTGTTTTCCATTTCCATTTGCTGTTGAATTTTTCTATATTCAGCCTCTAATTTCTGTTTTTCAGCCTCTAATTTCTGTTTTTCCATTTCCAACTGAAGTTTTCTCTCTTCTGCCTGCATTTGCAATCTTCTATTTTCAGCCTCCATTTTCTGTTTTTTTTTTCTTCTGACTTCTGCGCCTTGGCTTATTCGACAAGTGCGAATTCTTTTACTTGCTCAGTAGTCATACCAAGGGATTTCCCTTGTGTAATGAAATAATCCAAACTAGACATTCTGCTGTATTTTACAAGATATGTAAGTAATGTAAATATCCAGGAGACACTCACTCTATCCCAACTTCGTGGGTGACAAGTCCTTGCTTAAGAACTTGTACAATTACCTTTTTAACTACTAATAATGTTATTAATTACATATATATATATATATATATATATATATATATATATATATATATATATATATATATATATATATATATATATATATATATATATATATATATATATATATATTATGCATTATAATATTGACAGTGCATGACAAAATAGATAGTACAAACAAAAGTGACAAAGACAAGATATAAAGCACAAATGACCACGTTCGCAGAATCAACTAAACCAGAAAGGAAAACCAAAGAAAAAATATTGCAAAGAATGTAAGGACACTGCGAAAAGTAAGACAATACAAGCGACAATACAGTGTATAAACGAAAAATTGTATAGAAATCAGAGATAGTAAGGGGAGGAAGACACTCACAAACAAATTAATAAAAAAAAAAACTAAGGTACAGAGAAAAATATAATGACAACAACACTGAGACGTTTCGCCACACCTAAACAATTACTTTCGTGAAGGACAAGTTACGGTCTGAACCTCGGCAAGGTTTTTAGCCTTGAACCGGAATTACCGCTCAATTGAGACTCACAAACTAAACCCTATAGAACGCTCATGAAGGCCCTGTATGAACTGGGATATTCCCTTCATAAGTCACCGCTCCAACCGCCCACATAATCATGAAACATATAATATAGAACACGTGAAAGAATAAATAGATTATGCTCTGAGGAAGGCTCAATGTTACACCGAACAGTGGTACAGTTTACAAACAAACTAACCACTTATCTTCAAAAGGATAAAAATTCCAGCCTCCACAGCAACAACAATGATGTAAATCAGGTATCACACAGTCTGAATAAATCCAATGGTGATCGGTACTGGAACTCCAAAGGGATAGCGGCTTTCGAATGAAATTCCTGACATCGGGTGCTGAAATCCTAAGTTGGCGCACGAGAAGAAGGACTGGAATTCTGACTTCTTGACTTGAATAACTTGTGCATAAAAGTCAGTACTGACAACACTGTAAATCCAGCTGAATTGATATCACAGTAAACTTCTGGACTATTTATACCCCGAATCACTGGCGACCACTTCTGTTGAAGGTTTATTTGATGGATGATACTGATGGGGTCATCAATAAGATAAATGTTATTATTACTTTCGCTGATAAATGGCGATCAGCATAAGTCGGGCTTACGGATGGCCGACAGGTGTGTGACTATAGAAATAGGACATACGCGAATGTGTATAGGTTCTTTAAGTGTGTCTATGATAAGTCACTCACACCACAGTAACGTAGAAGTCAGGAAATGTTGTAAGACCTGGCAACGTTATACAGTTTATTGACGAGACGGTCACGTAGACATCATAGCAAGACAATTCACAGCATACTCATGAAGCAACATTGTTGCCATCATTTTTGCCGGTCCCAGAAGATGTAAATATATTTAATATTTTTGATGGTCGAAGGTACAGAACTGTATGTTAACTCCCTGATACAGGTTGATTAGGAGTTACCTTCCCTGTGTTTATTCTTTCTTAAGACGGGATAGTTAACTGTTCTCAAATCTGTTCTGTCTACGCATGCGCTAGCTTTTAGCGCGAACCGAGCAGACTTCCGTCTGGTTGATGAGCTGGTTTCCTGCCGGACGACGTTGTCCGTTGTTTTTTTCTCTGCATTATCTGGGGAAAAGATAGTCTTGTGATCCGTGATTCTCCCCAGAGTTATTCTGTTCGTCTGGAATGACGACAGGTGTTATTTGTGTATTTCTCGGAATTCTGTCCAAGGTAAAATAACTTAATTATTATGCAAAGCTTGCAGAACATTGAGTATGAACCTGTGAGTAGCGCTCACAGTTCTTGTGATCCAGAGTCCATTTTGTGTGCTTAACGTAGCCAATTAGGTATATTGGTTGAAGTACTTTACAGAAGCACAATGAACATATATTGATATGAAACCCGCAGGATGGCGGTACGTTTCAGCGTGGAAGATAATACATGCGTATGAAAAAAAGCACAGTTGTTTATCAACCATTATAAGGCCCGTCATTACGGCTTATAACTTTGAGCAGAAGAAGAAGTGCCTGGCAGGTGAAGCCAGGTGAAGTCTTGACTTTGGTTACAAGTTCACAGACTTCTATATTAAGCAACTATATTTGTTAAGGACTACCTGACGCGTTCAGTCAGGGGCCCTGAGCTACGGTAGGAAAAAGAATATGTTGTCAAGCCAGCGTTATTAACATCATACCTACGAGCTATACAAAACTGATGATGTTCGATATTCCTATTCATTACCACATATGAACAGTTATTAAAGGACAGACCATTGTCGATAACGTTCTTATAGATGAGTGGTTCAAGCTCTATATGCCAGATGTTTTGCCAGTCATTTCCAATGTATATGATGTCCTTGATTCTCGTCCATTTGACTGTAACTGTTGATGTCACTGTGTCACGTAAATAAATGGTTGAAAGTTCCAGCAGTTTATACAGTTACTGACTACTGCATGTGAGTGAGTGGGTGCCTTGTTTACATATCAAAGATCCTAAACGCATTCGTGTCTCTACACACCCACATCACTTGTCAACCATACAACCTTCGAGTACCTCACGTACCAGAAATGTCTGATGTTTGTATGTCAACATGAAACCCTGTTAGCTCCTCAACGCCTGGTGAGCTATTCACGCATAACAAAGCTGCTTGGCCCAGGTCGGACTGACTACAACAGTACACAGTAAAGGTATTACTACGTTCCTACAAAAACATAACGTAAATCGCACCTTCACATTTGTGGTGACCGTAAATAGTACGGTAACAAACATGTAAGTAAATCCATAGCAACCGTTGCATAAACCACCACAGCAAATCATGGGCATTAAGCACAAAATATCCATCAGGAAACATGAATCAGCAAATAGGTGAATAGGCTGCAGGACATAGCAGCACATATTTCATCTCATAATAGTACAGCAAAAATATCATTCCAGTTCTCAATATGAATACAATGCATTAACAAGCCAACGAGATCCGTGGCTTTGAATAACAAGTTCCCTGGGAGAAAACAACATTCTCTTCAACACACTATCTAACTGCAAAAACAATCCATCACAGAATATGGATATGGAATAATGGCCTGTACAATCCGTGGCCTCATAATATCCTCAATAAAGTACATTCTACAATTATCAAATATTCCTTTCACCAAAATAATATATGCTGGGACACACTAGCAAAAATGGTAAAGCGTCCATTTTCAAGCTCTGCCAGCCAAATACTGTCACGAAAAATCCGCTGCTTAAAACAGCTCAGTACCCAATTCATTCAAGCGCAAACTCGCAGCTTGAGATGTGAGCAGAATTCATCCGCCTTTCCCCCCAAAACTAATTCATAGTACGTTCGACAGTTTCTTTATCCTATTTTTAAAAAGCAAACTAACAGCTAGTCAAGAGAGCTGTGTTCAAAAAAGTGTGTGTATAAAATTCCGACCCGTACATACGAGTCTTAAACACTTAACTCCCCTTAATTAAAATATGACTTAACAGTGGTCTTCAGAGGTTAAGCAGCTCTAGGGCATGGGGTACCAGCGGCTGGGCACTCCCCTCTGCTTTCTTTGTACTGGGTCTTATGATTTAACCCACTCTAAAACTCGATCCAGGAGGTGATATATCCGACCTGTGACAAAATGCTGGTTCCAGGTTTGGTCCCCAATAGCGTGTGGATATCTGTTATCTCTGCTTTGGAAATACAGTACATACCAGCTATAAACTAGTCGCCTAATTTTAGGTCCATTAGCTAAATAATACATATACACACATTTAGAGACAAGGACTGTTTACAAACATTCAGCGCCTCCCACACTCCCCCATCCAAAGTATCGTGGAGCGCCAGACCGGTGTGTGCCGGCTGATTAAGCACCATTCGCCTGTATTTTAGTGAAGTGCTACCAGCAGCAGTGGGCCACGTAAGCCGCTCGCGCGCTGCGGTCTAAATCTTAAAATGTAAACAACCCGTCGCTCCGTCTGGCTGGGGCATGTGCAGACCAGCGAGAAAAAAATTACTTTTCTGCCCGTGAGGCTATTATCCAACAAAAAAAACCCAACGGGTTATATGCAACAATCAATCAATATTTACAAGTAAATTTACAAACTCCAAAATACCTCGCTATATACATGATTTATATGTCATTTAATGAGTACAATTTATACCCATCTCTAGGGGAAAATAAGCACACCTCTCTCAAGGAACTCGTTGCAATAAAAAATGGAGTTTACAGTTGTGTTAAAAAAATTGCTATACATACACACTCCCTGTCCCTTGAATGCAATTATTAAAGGTCCCGTCTATGTAGTTTTAGTGGTACATAGCGAACTTATCTTTATTCGTTTTCCCGTTATGAAATGAGATAGAAATATTTACGGCTATTCGCATTCGCCCACTGAGGAGTAATATGTGGTAGATTTATCCACACAACTGTCTAAATAAAATAGCGCTTCTTACCGAGATTGCAATGAAATCCACTAAGACCAACAGTAGCTGGTCGAATCTGCCAACTGACAATGGCACGTCCCCTCTACAAGACTCTCTGGGGCATTAAGTGCCAGACAACTAAAGCGTTTAGATTTTATATTAGTCTCGAGTGACTCTTTCACCGGGTGACACGTAACGTGACGCAACCTGCACAGAATTCTGAGACTAGTTTCCCTCGTGATGCGTTGACGAAAAGCCACGTTAAAAGAGAGACCTCCGGTTTTTCAGCGTAATAGGTTCTACCCGGGCACACACGAAAGGCGATGTCTTCCTTGGTGTCAAAGGAACAGGGAAGTGTGCCGCTCGTCTCTCAGAAACCGAGGGATAGGCTTTTGCTCGTGGTCAAATAACTCTAAAAGGATGCCGCTACTAGCGACAGAGAGTCCTGGGCGCGTCAATTATGTCTCCTACCAACATAAAAGAAAAGGAGAGTAAACCTGTCCACTTTTAAAGTGACAGGCCAGTTACCCCGCCTTTACAACTACAGGCGACCAAAAGAAATGAAATGGGCGTGCCAAAAGTCAAAAAGAATTTAGGGGTGTGTCTGAACTCCAGGATTATGCCAAAATTTTAGATCCAGATTCACTAGATAGAGACAGACAGACAGAGAGACAGACAGACAGACAGATAGATAGATATATATATATATAGATAGATAGATAGATAGATAGATAGATAGATAGATAGATAGATAGATGTATATATAGATAGATATAAAGATAGATAGATAGATAGATAGATAGATAGATAGATAGATAGATAGATAGATAGATAGATAGATAGATAGATAGATAGATAGATAGATAGATAGATAGATAGATAGATAGATAGATAGATAGATAGATAGATAGATAGATAGATAGATAGATAGATAGATAGATAGATAGATAGATAGATAGATAGATAGATAGATAGATAGATAGATAGATAGATAGATTAGATAGATAGAACGAATTTTATTTTCAAAGGGTTAAGAATTGGGCACGCAGGCCCGTCTT
The DNA here is from genome assembly GCA_024509875.1 of Oreohelix idahoensis. NCBI lineage: Eukaryota > Metazoa > Mollusca > Gastropoda > Stylommatophora > Oreohelicidae > Oreohelix > Oreohelix idahoensis. The sequence continues at coordinate 97,664 of JAMPIV010001671.1, forward strand.
ACATTATGCCCTTCTTCTCTCTGTCATCTTACATACCGTATCCTTTCAATAGCACATGTATTTTGAGCATTATTTAAGCATACAACATTATCAAGGTAAAATAATAACATACATTTGTAACATCCAGTCATAATCAAATTTAAGTATGTTAAAAAAAAGGGAGAAAAAAAAAATGTATTAAAATAAATTAAAAAATTAATTTAAAAAAAAATACAAACAAACAAAATCTAAACCATTCATACAGTAAATTAGACATAATTTGAAACGTAATCATATTATGGTGGCATATACTGTAATAAGAACTCGTGACATATTGGAAATCTGCTGCTGAATGACCTGGGACTTCGTGTGTTGTCAGCGCATGCGGAAAATGTTCCCACAGGTGAGCAGCTTTGAGTCCCAAGCAGATACTACTTAAGGTATTAGTTTAATGGCGATGCAACATTATAAGTAGTATAAAAGCATACATTTACAGTATCTGATTACAATTAAGAAGTAAGGTATATTAAAATGAAAAACTAGATCATCAGACCCTCCATACAGTATATTAGATAATAATTCGAAACATAATCCCTTAGGGTGGCATATAATCCGCACTCATAATGTATTTGAACAGTCTACGATTATATGAGTAGGGACTGTGTATGTTTTTCAGGTCATGTGGAAGATTGTTCCAAAGATGAGCAGATGAGTAAGCCAAGCTCTTCTTGTACAAATCTAGCATGGGCTTGAGTACCTGTAACTGGTTAAAGCGCTGACTACGTTTTTCATTGAATTTTAAAAGTGGCCACAGATACGTTGGAGCATTCTGTGACAAGATTTTGTGAGCGAATTTAGCTTTGTTAAATAGGAAGCGCTTTCTAATGTGTAATATTTTAGGATAGTTATATAGATCTATACAATGTGTTTGGTGTTTATCAGCAACTAGGCACACTGCACGTTTTTGAAGTGAATGAAGCCTTTGTGTTGGATATGGATAAACCATCCCAGATTGTGAAACAATAGTCTAGGTATGTTTGTATATGAGATGTGTAGAACATTTTCCTTGCCCCCTCATCCAGGAAGTGTTTGATTTTGGCTAATTGGTAAACTTTTTGTGCCGTTAGCTTTGTGAGTGCACTTACAAGTGAGTTCCAACTTAGGTGTTGGTCAACAGTTAGATCTAGAGTTTTATGTTCATTTACGTTTTCAATTAGTGATGTTCCAATGTAGAATTGAAGTGTTGTTTTCTGCGAGTTTTGTAGTTTTTGTCTGGGTGATATTAACATACATTTCGTTTTACTAATATTTATTTGCATTCGATTCTCGCTGCTCCACTTAATAAGATTATGTGTATCAGTTTGTAAAGATAGTTCTAGTGAGGTGCAACTTTTGTCACTTGTGTAAACAGTACAGTCATCGGCAAACAGGTCACAGGATGAATGTTTGATGTGTAGAGGAAGATCGTTAATGTATACGGCAAAGAGAAGAGGGCCGAGAATAGAGCCCAGAGGAACACCGATATCGACAACTGTTGGATTGGACAAAGAATTATTGTAAGACACCACTTGTTGTCTGTCAGGAATGATTTAATTAACTTCACCAGCTTAAGATTTACTTTTATTGTTTCTAATTTTCTGATTAAAATAGTGTGATCTATCATATCGAATGCTTTTTTTAAAGTCTACAAAGATTGCTCCACATAAATTATCGTTATTGATGTTTAGATGCCAGTTGTCTATCATTTTTGTTAAGGCTGTGTGGTAAGAATGTTTTAATCTAAACTCCGACTGACTATCAACTAGCGGGTCATTATTGGCTAGGTGTTCTATTGCTGTTTTGTATATGTGTTTTTCCAGTGGTTTGGACAGCGACGATTTAAGAGAAATGGGCCTATTATCTTGTAGCAAAGTTTGTTTTGCTGGGGAGGTTATGATGGTATCCTAAAAGAATGAAATCCGTGTATGTATTAACCGTGTGAGGTCAAGCACATGTAGGCCCCTGACTCCATAAATGATGATGATGAATTATGTGCAGGGAACCTAACGCTACCTCCCTAGATCTCACACGGTCACTATTTTGGCTCTAGTGTCTGGTGTATGATGTACCTAATGTCTAGGGGAGAAATGAAATGATGGTACACAACACAAAAACACTTTAATTTTCTACGAGGAAGTGAATAAAACCAGTGGTTAAGTTTTTCTTTAAAATGAATGTTTTTTTTCTGTACAATTTAATCTGCCTGTCCAGCCATATCTTTTGGACAGGTCTTTGAAAATGAGGACAAGATAGTTTACAGAAAAGATCAACTAAAAATGTGTGGACAATTTGCCCAATAACTATAAAGTCACTATATATCTTTCCTATTGGAATGTTCACAGCTTACACTTTATTCATCTAAGAGGGAGAGTCACTGTGTATGAGGGGCTGTAGTTTCATCACACCCCATAAACTTCCTGAGTATGATTTTGAAATACCAGAGTTTATTCAAACGAAAGTGTCAGATATACCCAGATGCTTAACACATCACCTGGGATTCCTTGTGGAATGATAATACAGTATGATGTTGCAGAAAATCTCGATCTCTCAAAATGCCCAAGCTCCTCCCGTTATCTTTTGACAGCATAAACGAATGGTCGGAGACTTGATGGCTTTATTCTCACTCAGCAGGTTTCCTGTTACCGGCTGGCAACAGGAAATAAAACCTCTGCAACAAAAGGACACCCTGGCCTTTTATATCTGATCACTTATTATATTTATTATTTTCCTACGGTGATATGGGGTCAGCCTCGCGTGCATTACAGGTGCACTCGCCCCTAATTTTACATGACTCACACCTTGCTGTGACCACACCTCAGGTCCCTATGGCAGATACGCCACTGTAAGTTTACATAGTTTTCCTCAATAAAATAATGTGGAGTAACCACATTTCCTTTGGTATGATTTTCTCTTCTTTTCTTTTTTAAAAATAATTGCTTCAGGCATGTTAAACAGTGTTCATGGAACACAGAGGCTTACTAACATTTTCTAATGCAATAATTATTAAAACACAATCATGACAACATACATCAGTTAGATACAGTTCAATGTGAGGACTCAACAATGTCTGCTCCCGGCACGTCCTTCACTTTTCCCAATAGCAGTATCTAACTTTGGCAGTGGGATTAAACATATTAAATTCATAAAGCATTCTTACCACAAATTTCAAGAAATATAAACAAATGACGCTGACTTGCAAAGAAGTGGCCTCAGTTTCTTCTGCACTGTCCAGACTGTAAATACTTCTTTATTTAATGTTACAATTAACACAGCTGATCTCAGCGTATTTGCATGAAAAGTTTTGTTCAACTGGCAATGAATAATGAAAGCATTTTGCAAATATTTATTAGCACTGGCCAATCGAAAGCTTGCGACTACCAGAATTCAAATGTAGTTTTTGAAAAACAAAAATAATTCCAAACAAAATCTGCGTCTGGTAGTCGATTGGCCAGCCTGCTTTAGTTATGCCAATACAAAAAGATGTTTAGTTTTGGGTAACAATTTTCCTACCGCTCCCCTCTCCTCCTATACTCTTTTTCTAAGCTGGCGTCCCCACTAACGTTATGAAAAAAACAAGCAGGAACAACAGTCTGTCTGGTCGCGCGTCCGTAGACATTTAGTATTTTCCCAATAACTTGGCTAATACTTGGACTACCATATTATTTAAAACACATTCTTGTTCAGTGGACTCTAAGCTATACTATCATATAATTTTTATGGTCAGTTTCATTATGGTTTAGATTTTCAATTTTGTCACCGGCAATCGTCAAATAAAAATTTTACACAAGACGGCCATCTTCCCCTCTCTCTCATCTCTCGCTAGCATGTATTTTCAAATAACTACTTGTTTTAATGACGTCAGTAATACTACCGGGAGGAGGAAATAAAATTGTCTGCGTGTTTGCCTCTGTTGGCTTTGCCACAGCGTGTATATATGCAAGGCACAACGTGTCAAGCGAAGCGGGGTTTTGCGCGGCGGGTATTTGAATAGGCGTTAAATATTTGTATTGTCTCGTGTTACACAACCAAAAAAGTAAGGATTACTACTTATTACCAGCGTTAAAGTTAACTATTACGTTAATTCAGACAGTAGTTTGGCGGCACACTTCCGCAAAATCGTTAATTGTAAGTCTTGCCGCAGTCTCTATCAGATCGGGCAAAATGTTAAAAATGTACGTCACAAGGAAAGCGAGTAGGTTTAAACGGCGGGGTCGGTTCTAAGCCTGTCCACTGCATAAAATTCAGCGCTATGCTGGCGTGTGAGAGTATCACCGTCAGACACAATAGGGCGGGATTATTTATTATCATTTTATGACTAAAATCTTACTGAAATGAGCGATTATTCTCGCAGATTTTACTACACACCTCCCATCCTAAAACATGCATTCATTTGCAGGTTATAATCTGCGAGATAACTTAGCTCAATGAAGTCTTACGCGTTTTTCTGATCTTCATCATAAGGATGTCTACTCAAAACGTCTGCACCCACGTTCTGAGGGCCGGGAATATATTCAATCAGAAATGAGTATGGCTGCAATAATAAAGACCATCTCAATAATCTGGAATTTTCATGCTTGGCCTGTGACAGAAATACGAGTGGTGAATGATCCGTTTGGACCACAAATGTCCTGCCATATAAATAAATCTGGAATTTTTTTATAGCCCATATCAAAGCTAGACATTCCTTTTCACTTGTTGAATAATTTTTTTCCGCCTTGTTCAACTTGCGGCTTGCATAAGCGACTGGGTTCAATTCCCCATCTTGTGAGGAGGACCTTTGCAACAATGTAGTACCCAGGCCCACATTGCTTGCGTCACTTCTCACGATAAATTCTTGATTCAAGTCAGGCAATTGCAATACTAGCCTGCTTGTGAGTTTTTCTTTTAACTCCTGGTAAGCCAATTCACACTGTGCGGACCAATTTATTGTATCAGGTTGACCTTTGCGAGTTAAATCCGTCAGAGGAGCACATATAGAGTTAAAATGTTTAATGTACTTTTGGTAGAAACCACACAACGACACGAAAGATCGCACATCTTTCTTTGTTTGCGGTCTAGGTGCACTTTTCAATTTTTCCAGATTCTTGGGATCAGGGGTCATGCTACCCTGATGTACCGTATGTCCCAAGAATTCCAACTCTTTACAACCAATACAACATTTTGTTGGCCTAGCGGTTAAGTTAGCCTCTCTGAGTCTATCAAACAGCATATTCAAAGAGGTAACGTGTTCCTCAAATGTTTCCGTAGCAATGAGGATATCGTCCATAAAATTCGAAATACATGGATTTTTCAGGGGATCCAACAATTTTCGCATCATCCTTGAAAACACACTCGGGGCATTTTTTAACCCAAACGGTAACATGTTGAACTCATAATGACCTTCCGAGGTGCTAAAGGCTAAATAAGGTCGAACCTCAGGCTTTACTGGAATTTGGTAATAGCCTTTGCTAAGATCCACCTTAGAAAAATATTTTGCCTTGTTCAGCCTGGCAAATAGTTGAGTAGTATCAGGTAATGGATCCACCTGACCTTCTGTGACAGCATTCAGTTTCCTGTAATCTATGCACAGTCTATGTTCTCCCGATGGTTTCCGCAACAAAACCACACAGGAACTATAAGGAGACTCACTGTGAGAAATAATTCCTTCTTGTAACAAATAATCTATCTCCTCTTTCAAAGCTTTTTCCTTAGCGAAAGGAATGGAATAGGGCATCATACAGATAGGTGCTGGGTCTAGTAGTTTCATATCATATTCCAACAAATTGGTGTGCCTCGGTTTATCCGTTAACACATCTGTATGTTTCTCAAGGACCTGTTGAACCTTCTCCTTCTGTCCTTTTGTCAGGTGATTACTGATCTTCACCTGTGCAAACGTTTCACTGGTTTTCAGTGGATATTCAAATGAGGAGAGAGGGTCATTTTTCATTTCGGTTGCAATAGACAAGGCCAATAGGTGTGTTCCTTCCTGGATTTGTCTGTCCAGATATTTCTTCAAAAGGTTCACATGATAGACTTTTTCTTTTCCCTTTTTGTCTATCTTATAATTAGTTCTGGATACCTTTTCCAAAACTGTGTATGGCCCTTGCCATCCGATCTGAAGTTTATTGTTGCTGCCTGGCAATAGAAGAGGTACCTTCTCCTCTACAGCAAGCTCCCTATCCTTAGCTTTCTTATTATAATAAGCAACATGCTTTTTCCTGGCTTGTCTCAAATTATCATTTTCCAGTTTCCAACTAGTTTTTAAACGAGTGGTCAGTTCGTTCACATATTGATATGATGAGGTAACAGTCTCCTCTGCCTTCTCATCTGTCCAGGTCCTTAACAAAGCTTCTAGAGGACCTTTTATTGGCCTCCCAAATAACAGGGTTGCGGGTGCCATTCCGGTTGAATTATGTGGTACTTCCCGGTACGCAAATAATGCGGCGGGCAAGTATTGGTCCCACGTATCAGGTTTCTCATGTGCCAGCTTTCTCAGGATAGAAATGAGAGTCCAACCTCTCTACCTGGCCGTTCCCTTGGGGGTGATTCGGACTACAATGAAAGTGCTTGGCTTGAAACAACCTAAAAACCTCTTCTGTTAGTTTCCCCTTGAACTGTGAGCCATTATCAGTCAAGATTTGATGCGGGAATCCTAACCTTGTGAATATCGTAAGTAATGCCTCTGCCACATGTTTCGAATCGATTGATGACAGGGCTACCGCCTCTCCCCACATAGAACAAGTGTCTACCAGAGTAAGGATGTAACTGTTCCTCCTCTTGGTCCGAGTGAGAGGTCCCACAATATCTACTGCAGCTCTCTCAAAAGGGGTTCCCACTATGGGCATTTCCCCAAGAGTTGCTGGAGCAGTCCAATGCTTTGGAGCTACTCTTCGGCATTCGGGACAGGATTTTACATATCTCTTTATGTCTTCCGTTATCCCTGGCCAGAAATAATGACAAGCTATACGCTGTCCTGTTGCACTTATCCCCATGTGACCACTGAAGGGGATAGCATGACCTAACTCCATTACCTTTTCCCTATATGAACTGGGAAGGACCAGCTGACCGTGACCAGCTGAACCAGTGCCGGCCTTCCTATATAATAATTTATTCTTCATATAGAATTCTCCTTTATTAGGAGGAGTATGGCTCTTTCGGAGTTTCTTATAACACGGCTTCAGTGACCTATCTTTAGCCTGTGCCTTTCTCATCTCCTCTGGATGAATATTTATAAGTTCATCTTCTTCCTTTCTGGATTGTGATCGGGTCTGGACTGCTGCCAAGACCACAGGTCTCTTGGGATTCCCCAAGTAGACATAACGACACCCCAATATCAAAGGGTAGATGGGTGTGTCTATCACTGCTGCTCTGATTATCCCTTCCATATAGCGAGTTTTCACTGTTATCCTTGCCATGGTAAGTTTCATGAGTGGTAGGTCCTTGGTCGCCCCTTGTATCTCCACTGTTTCTGTGGTATACTGATCTGGGTTCACCAAGTGCGAGCTCACGACAGCATCAAAATCTAAACCTGTATCATAGAGGCACCTAATGGTGACATCATTGCATACAACATCCTCACAAACTGGGGGGGGGGGGTGTTGCATGGTGGTTTGCTCTGAACAATGTTCCATGTGATATGAATAAAACAATTATAAATTTCTGGCCATTGTTTTTTCTTTGATATGTTAGTTTTTTCATTCAGTGATAGTGCATCGTGCCTTCGATGGAAAATTAAGCGAATGCGGGGGTGGAAGATTCCGAACAATACTTGAACCTTGGAATACGATTGATTTGATAAGTCATTTCATTGAGTCCATACATTTAATTCACAGTTGTACACACAGGATGATCATTTCAAATAGGAGTAGAGCATAAGTCCATATAAGTCATGCATAAATTAATCAATAACGTAGACTGCTGGTTTATGTGTCAATGTCCGTTTAAGGATACAATGCAGTATTGTCGTCAGAACATCACAGCTATATGCACGAGCAGATAGACATGGCTACCTGCCGACAGTGAGACTGCGAGTCTGAATATTTCATATGAATTTGACGATTATTCTCATCCTTCTGAGGATTCTAGTTAATTACTAACCTCCATAAATTTTCCTCTCATATAGAGTTCTAGGACTGACCCTGGTCCATCAAAAAATGCATATATATGGCTATATCATGCCATTGAATTGGAAGGTTAGAAAAAACGCAGCTATTCAGCTTGGCGGTCAAGTAACAAAGGGTAGCGTTTCTTAGTTACCGACTGTGACCCAAACAACGCTATACACGTCATAATCGATCGTGTATGGAGCGTTCAATAATTGAAACATCTATCGCAATATATTAAATGCCTTAACCTTTACAATTGCACGTCTGATAACCTTTAGCAGACGGCGTTAATATCATATACCGTAACAATTCCCTGTACACCGGGGAAAAAAAAAATCGATAGATTTTTTTTCAAGATCTATCCGACTTAACAATTTTTCAAAAAAATTTAACACAATTGTGACATATGGCCGACGATGTTCTGAGTAGAACCGTGTTGCGGTCATGTCAACTAACTATTTGTCATAGTCATCTAACATTAATCATATTATATATCAATATTATACATATTATTATATCAACTAAATAAATGTCCAATGTTAATAGTGAATGATAGAATTAAATTAAAGTAAGGTCTGTCGTATTAGTATGTCATATAGGAATTAATTTGACTAATTAACATTAAATTAATTAATTAAACTAAGAGTTAAATTATTAAGGTTCTAATGTAACGCGATGTTATGAGAGAAGAAAAGACAAAATAAGTGAGAAGAAATAGAAAGAAATTCGAATATAAGTTTAACTTAATTGTGTGTGTTAAGTGTTAGTGAATAATAACTATCTAATTTAACTAACTAAATAATGTATAGGTACATTTAAAAAAAAATATTAATTTAATACTTGTGTGAGATTTATTTTCTCTTTTCATAATTTCTTCTTTTTATATTTCGTTCTCTTTTTTTGTTCTTTCATTTCATTTTTTTTTCACATTTCATTTTATTGATAATAATTCAATTAAGAAGTTAAGTTAACTAATTAATTAGTATAGGATATGATGATCCATCCGTAGTCTTGATCCTGATGAATTCTTTTAGGCAAAAATGTTCAAACGTTTACGTTGGAAAGAAATGTCATTTATCCCAGCATCCAAGAATTAAGTGCACATAGGATAATAAGTTCGACTTGTCGTCAGATATTGTTCCATGATTGTTCAACGAATATTCATATATCGTGTATGGACGTCAGACGAAGTTTCAATGACAATATGTATACCTTGATTGTCTTTTAGTTCAATTCTGTGATGCATATAGTGTTTATAAAGTTTAAATTGAAGGCAAGGTTAGTTCCTTTATAGTTGATATGTTTTAGGAATGTTAATGTTGATTATTCGTCGTCAATAGGATTACGTGACAACGCATCCGCCACAATGTTTTCAGTGCCAGGAATATGTTCAATGGAGAATTCAAATGGCTGTAGGATGATTGCATATCTGGCGAGTTTCTGGCTTTTATGATTAGATCGACGCAAGGATGCTACAGCACGTTGGTCCGTCTGTATGGTGAAGGGAGCACCAAGCAGGAACTTTTCGAGTTTAGTTATTGCCCATATCACAGATAAAAGTTCCTTGTCGACTGTGGAATACTTTGTTTCTGCCGGCTTTAGCTTTCTTGAAATATATAAGGTAGGATGTAGAATGCCATCATGGTTCTGGAGCAGGCATGCACCAATGCCGTAGTTACTAGCATCTGTTCGTAAGAAAAATCTTTTGGAAGCATCGGGAAGTCTTAAAATTGGTTCATGCGAGAACAAATTTATAATTTTGTTGAAAGTTTCATTGCATGTACCAGTCCATGTCACCTTCACCGGCATGTCTTTTTTTAACAATGAAGACAATACAGCCGTGATGGATGACAAGTTTGGTATGAATCTACTGTAATATTGAACAAGTCCTAACAAACTCCTGACCTGTTTCTTCGTCTGAGGAACTGCTATGTTTAGAATTTTGGAGACTGTACTAGGTAACGTTCGGATATATCCCGATCCAATGATATGTCCCAAAAAGGTTATCTCATTACACGCGATTTGCACCTTTGTAGGTTTAGCAGTTAGATGATAATTCCTTAGAGTGTCGAAAACATATCTAAGTCCCGAAACATGTTCCTCAAACGACGAACTAAACAAGCATATGTCGTCAATATATGTAATAACGTCTGGTCTACCTGATAAAATTTGTCGCATCAGGCGAATGAAGGTAGCTGGCGCATTGCATCACATTCCACAATAACCTTGTGGAGTGGAAAATGCGGTGTAGTACTTAGCCTTTTCGGTCAGTGGTATCTGCCAATAACCTTTAGTTAAGTCTATCTTACTAAATATAGTTGCGTTGGATAGACGTGGCAGTAAGTCGTCGATAAGTGGATGTGGTTCGCTGTCAACTATAGTCTTAGCATTTAATTTTCTATAATCAACACATAGTCTGATGTTATTGTCCTTCTTCCGGACAATCACTAATGGAGAAGAGAATGGCGAATTACTAGTCTCAATGATTCCCAGAGACAACATCTGTTCAAGTTCCTTAGTAGTTTTAGCAAGGAAATGTAAAGGAACCGAATAGGGATGTACACGAATAGGTGTATCATCATTGAGAGTAATGTCATGACTGATAGCCGATGTGCGACCCGGGACGTCGGTCAATACATCTGGATAAGATTGTAATAGATTAGCAATCTGTAGACGCTGTTGCGGTGTAACCGTTGAAGAGATGGTTACATCCCGCCAAGATTCAGTAGGTTGAACTACTGGTACCGGTAACGGTAACTGTACCTCAGGAAAAGAAGATTCTTCTTCCTGGATGACAGATAAGTTAGAATAATAACAAGTAGATACTGTGTTGTCATCTAGTTCATGAAAAATTGACTGTAAGTGTTCAGGACGTGTATGAAATTGCTTGAGCATGTCAATATGAAATATCTTTTTGTGTCCCTTGATATCTAAGACGTATAAGAATAAATGACCAATAAGGAAAAGAAATGATGACTGACTAGAGCTGAGTCATCAAGAAATAAGACAAAAGGGTGAGCGTACACCATTATCTGCGTGGCGCAGAATCATGTACTAATTGTAACTTTAGATAACGGTGATGAAAATAAACACCATTATCACGCTCGATTACCCAACGAGCGTCTCGATTGTTACGAAATGTAACCATCGCCTGTCTATTCTGCCCATTGCATGATGGCAGAAGACGAACAAACTTAACGTTTGCTGTATAATCAAAAAAAATTCTAAGTGCCTGCCAGGTAGTATCCTGCGGCAGATTTCGCACTAACACTGTGCGAGAATACGCACTTTTCCCAATATATGTAGTATCATTGTCACGAAATAGTGGACAATGATGATAAAGAATTAACCTTCCCTTTCAACACCGACATTGTCTTTCTGTTGGATGTCGTATCATCCTGACTGGACTGAGGATGATACTTATCATCACCAAAGGTATTAAGTTTCCTACATGTCGTAGACATGTCTTTGCTGGGCAAGGTAAAAACTTCTTCATCATAATTATTTGTGTTAACTTTATGTTTCCTTTTAAGTCCAGCATTATTATTGAACCTATTATTCTTCCTCATAATGTTTTTGTCAATGTTGACAACGTCAACAGTTTTATTAGGATCAGTTATATCCTTAGTATGTTGTCCAATAGATCTATCATCTTCATCAATTTCCAGGATAGTACTGAGAGTGAAGTTGGAAACTGCTGTGCCACATGTATTTATGTTGTTGGCACGAAGTATAGCCATATCAACAACAGCGTTAGCGTTGCTAAAAGAATGCAAATTTTTTTTCTCCCAATCATTAATTTCTTTAGGAGTGCAATCTTTACTCCCATGTATGCGTCCTAATGTAAGATCAGCTGATGGATTCTGTAGCATGCACACCTTGACATTACCTGAAAAAAATGGTGTATTAACATGTACTATGGCAGTGGGGTAGTACTCAATAGTACCCCCGAATGTCATGCAACGGACATAGTCCCCTGTTGCATAGCTAGGATGTACCAAAGACTGACGAACTCCAATGGTTGTTGATCCAGAGTCTTTTAAAACTGAGACCACCGTACCATTGACTAATCCTCTATTGAACATCAGGGTACCCTTGCCATCGTTCGCTGAAAGACCAACTGCTGTATGAAGGTGTCCACAATTCAGCACCGTTTCCTTGGCCTTCTGAAAAATAGTATTACATTGTTGGCAACTATTTGCCACATTATAATTAATAGCAAAACATGCAGCAGAAGACTGTGTTGTATTATTGTCAAGTGGGACCTGAGCTATAGGGGTAGTATTATTTGTAACTGCCGCCCCTGTATTATGGTTGTAATGAGATGATCCCCGAGAATGAGATCGATTCCGAGTATAATTGTTAGAATTATCTCGTCGTCCTCTATAGTAACTATTATCTCGATGTCTCGAGCCATGATTATTACCATTCCAGTTACTATTATTATTGGGAGTATGTGATCGATTATAATTAGTGTTATGTTGACCATTGTGGTAGTTTGTTTGAGGTGAATAATTTCTATCTCGTGATCTACCTCTGTTGAACTCATTTTTATTGTTGAAATCATTATTATGTCCCTTCTGAAAGTTAACATTGTGATTTCTTTGGAACCTGCTTCTGTCTACACTGTGATGTCTTTGTTTGTTATTATGATTGTAGGTCATATTACACGCCACAGGTAGAGGTTCTCTTAATGAGGAGTTAGAAATGGTTGCATTCGGATGTGCCGAACAGTAGTTTAAAGAAATTTTTTCTAACTCGTCCATAGTACCTGGTTTACGCTCCTGCAAATATGCAAAAAAAATGGCTGGCTAACCGAAGATAATACCTTATCCCGTAGTAGTAAATCAACTAATTTGTCGTATGATTTGTTGACTTCTGCCAGTTCAACCCATCTATTAAATGTATTGCGTATGTTCGCAATGAATCCTGCAAAATCTTTTGGAGATTCAGGTAAAATTCCCTTAAATTTCAACCTACAGTGTTCCTCGTCCAGGTGAAACCTTCGTAAAAGCAAGGACTTAATAGCACCGTAGTTATTTGCTATTGATGGGTTAGCATTTTGAGAAGCCGTCAGTGGTTCTCCAACCAAGAATTCATTTAACTTGAGTACCCATGACTCTTCAGGCAAATGGTTAGTTTTGCAAGTCTGTTCAAAACGTGACAGGAACGATGAAAGGTCGTCCACGTTCAAGTTGAGAGTGGGTAATTTAAAGTTGTAGAAATGTTTAGTTTGGCTGGATGATGATCCATTTTGTGCGTTATTATTCTGGTTTGCATCAGCACTTTGTGCTTGTAATCTTGCTGTCTCCAATTTAATACGCGCCAATTCCATTTCTTGTTGTAAAAATAATTTCCTCTCGTTTCAATTTATTCTCTTCTTCCTGTCTGGCGATTGCTCTTTGCTCTTCTCTTTCACGTTGAGCAATCTCTCTCAATCTATTTTCCTTGTCAATTTGCTTCATCTCACGTTCTGCTTCCTTTCTTTCGCGTTCCTCCTCCTCTTTCTTTAATGCAGCCTTTTGTTCCTCTTCCTCTTTCCTTAATGTAGCCTTTTGTTCCTCTTCCTCTTTCTTTAATGCAGCTTTTTTCTCTGCTTCTTTTCTTTCATGTTTTTCCAGTTCTGCCTCAGCAAACTGACGAAGTTCTTGAGATTTATAACCATATTCCCGACCAATTTTAACGAAATGGTCTATAGTAAGCATTTTGACTTTTATCTGTAAGTAATTATTGATAATTACTGATTAAAATAGTCAATAGTAGCTTCAGAGTAATTATTATACTTACTCAACTTAGAAATATTCAATATAAATAATCACAATAGTACTGAACTCTAATGTCTAAGTTCAACTAATAGACAATATTTTGTAACAATATTGTATCTAAATAATACTATATCATAAATAGTTATGATATCTGTTAACTATTATGTAATTACTTCACACAATTAATCTTAATATCCAATAATGTTGGGTATGATTCCTAGTAATTATATTGTTGAATGTACTAAGTCACTCTCTTAGTACCAGAAAAGTATATTAAATAATATACAATGGGTCTATTACCTCAAAGGTAGACTATAAGATTATTTTATTTGGTCAATATATATATTATATTATTATGCCCTAGGCATCTCTGATAAATTGTAGTGCTACTTTCTTGGACTATCACTGCATAATTATGCAATGTCCCATATTAACCTTAAATATCAGAAAAAAATTAATTAAATTAAATTACAAGTGTATTATTGCATATAATATCATATTATTAATGTAGTATTTTATATATATCATGAGGACAAACAAAACAATGATGCAACTAAAGGGTACAAACAATGTTAAGACGCAAACAAGACATTTTCACAATTAAAAATGAATTTATGAACTAAATAAAACAAGCGGAAGTGTCACAAGCCAAATGAAGGGTCAAGGTCTGACCCGAGGTCAACTTAATATTCAAAGTACACAAAAAAAAAAATGACTGCAAAAAATGATGACATCACAGGACTCATAACGGACGACCATTTAACAATCATCAAATAAATGATAGTAAGAGGAGACTGGACGAAATAGTTAACGAACATGGTACAGAACTGAATAAAATTGTTAACTGAGTACGAATAAAATACACCAGTTATCTACGGAACGGTACAGCTAACACAAATCGTCAAACGACAGCAGATTTGGACAGATAGTCCAATGGCAAACCTCAATGGGGCTTCCAAAAGTGCAATCGTTTAACTGCCCTAAGAAACGACCGAAATCAATTCAGGCATCGTGAGAGCCACAGAATCTAATTTCGGTTCATCCTCCCTACCTCCCACGAATTAACAACACATTAAGACAACAAAAAGTACATTAAACATAGGTAAAAACATGCCGATGTAGGCAGAGGGCATGGACTCAGTTAGCACTGTTTGCAATAACAACAGTTAAACACCTAGACTTATCTTTTCCGTTGCTTAGATCAGTGCTAGAGGTCGTCAACAGCTAGGCCTGTGCCTTTGACTGTCTGCTCCTGATGGGCAGGCAACGGTAGTCCATCTTGTGCATCTTGATCAATTTGAAGCGAACTAGAGAGGCGTTGAAAAGATGTCTTCTTCACTGCGACAATGCAACAGTGACGTCATGTTGCTATTCATGATCACGTGCGTCACGTCAGCTTCGTAATGGTCATGTGATCGAAACTTGATCGTAAATATTTCATTCGAAAGTCATGAAAAAATTTTTGGTTTTTGGTTGTTTTTCGTCCCCACATACCGGGCACCGCGGTTGCAAGGTGTTTTGCTCTGAACAATGTTCCATGTGATATGAATAAAACAATTATAAATTTCTGGCCATTGTTTTTTCTTTGATATGTTAGTTTTTTTCATTCAGTGATAGTGCATCGTGCCTTCGATGGAAGATTAAGCGAATGCGGGGGTGGAAGATTCCGAACAATACTTGAACCTTGGAATACGATTGATTTGATAAGTCATTTCATTGAGTCCATACATTTAATTCACAGTTGTACACACAGGATGATCATTTCAAATAGGAGTAGAGCATAAGTCCATATAAGTCATGCATAAATTAATCAATAACGTAGACTGCTGGTTATGTGTCAATGTCCGTTTAAGGATACAATGCAGTATTGTCGTCAGAACATCACAGCTATATGCGCGAGCAGATAGACATGGCTACCTGCCGACAGTGAGACTGCGAGTCTGAATATTTCATATGAATTTGACGATTATTCTCATCCTTCTGAGGATTCTAGTTAATTACTAACCTCCATAAATTTTCCTCTCATATAGAGTTCTAGGACTGACCCTGGTCCATCAAAAAATGCATATATATGGCTATATCATGCCATTGAATTGGAAGGTTAGAAAAAAACGCAGCTATTCAGCTTGGCGGTCAAGTAACAAAGGGTAGCGTTTCTTAGTTACCGACTGTGACCCAAACAACGCTATACACGTCATAATCGATCGTGTATGGAGCGTTCAATAATTGAAACATCTATCGCAATATATTAAATGCCTTAACCTTTACAATTGCACGTCTGATAACCTTTAGCAGACGGCGTTAATATCATATACCGTAACAGGGGGGTGATAAGTTTCCTGCTATCCAGCAGGTTTGTCATTTACTTCCTGGTTCCCCCTTCTCATAGCAGCACATCCAGCAGGTTTACTTTTACAAAACTTAGTGTCATGTCCCTCCTTCCTACAATGCTTACAATACCATCTACCTTGATGAAAAGGTTTTCTTTCATCATTCTTTCTGTCATTGAAATGTGAGGTTTTATTTTTAAAATCATTTCGAGGCCTATCAAAGTTCTGCTTACCTCTGTTGTCAAATTTATTATGGTTTTGAGGAGCCTTATACTGATCTACTGGTTTTTTCTTAATGCCAGCTACCTCTGCCTGGGCTGCCTGATACCTCTCAGCGACATTAATTATCTCACCCAGCCTCTCCGCGCCCTGTTCCATGAGAAACTTTCTCATGTCTGGAGCCATGGACTCTCTCATCTGTTCTATGAGTATCATCTCTTTGAGATCTTGGGTTTTCCCCAAAGAAGCCCGTTTCTCCATATACGTTTCTAACCGGGCGGAGAACTGGTGATAGGTCTCACCCGACAGTAGCGTGGCATTCCTAAATTTCTTTCTATAAAACTCTCCGTTCTTTTCGTATCTTAACAGAAGAGCCTGCTTCAACATGTCATGTCTTGGTCGTCCCTGCTAATTTTAGAAAACACTTCATAAGCTGTTCCCCGAAGACCCTGAGACAACTTTACACCCCATTTTTCTCTTTCTAACCCATAAGTAGTGGCTAATACTTCATATCTGCTTAAATATGACTCAATGTCATCATCCTTTTCTACAAAATAGTCTAAATGGAACCCCATGGCTGAGTTGGAGGCCCCCTGACTAGCAGTAGCATCAGAGGTAGAGGGGCTGTGACCATTGTCCGGAGCAATGCCTTGCAACTCTAACTCCCTTAGTCGCAACTCATGCTCCCTCTGTAATCTTTTATCTTCTGCTTCCCTCTCAGCAGTCAATCTCTTTTCTTCTTTTTCTGCCTCTCTTTGCAGTCATTTTTCTTCTCTTTCTGCCTCCAATTTTCTCTCCTCAAATTGAAGCCTCTTGATCTCAGCCTCTCTATCAGCCTCTAAGGCCTTAGCCTCCTTCTCAGCCTCAATATGTAACCTTTTAATCTCCCTAGCCTCTTCTACCTGTATTCTCCTCTCTTCAGCTAACCTATGTTCTTCCCTAGTAATAAATTTATCACATTCTGAAGTGACATAGTCAATCAAGATTTGTCCCTCCATATTCATTTCCCTGGCAGTCTGCACAGCTGCAGAGCGAAACTTGGCCAGATCTGCCATCCTGATAAATACAAAATGTACTAACTAAGTTTCTAACTAAGTACAAATTTACTTAATTAATTCTGGGTTCTGACACTTTCTTCACTTCCCAAATCTTGGGTAATAATATATGGGGATTCCCTGGGAAAAATAGAATGTTGTTAATGATAACCCAGGCCCCAATGTATGTAGTACTAGGAGAAATTCAATTGCCGGACGAGCCCCCAATTTATGTAGCAAAGTTTGATTTGCTGGGGAGGTTATGATGGTATCCTAAAAGAATGAAATCCGTGTATGTATTAACCGTGTGAGGTCTTGCACATGTAGGCCCCTGACTCCATAAATGATGAATTATGTGCAGGGAACCTAACGCTACCTCCCTAGATCTCACACGGTCACTATTTTGGCTCTAGTGTCTGGTGTATGATGTACCTAGTGTCTAGGGGAGAAATGAAATGATGGTACACAACACAAAAACACTTTAATTTTCTATGAGGAAGTGAATAAAACCAGTGGTTAAGTTTTTCTTTAAAATGAATGTTTTTTTCTGTACAATTTAATCTGCCTGTCCAGCCATATCTTTTGGACAGGTCTTTGAAAATGAGGACAAGATAGTTTACAGAAAAGATCAACTAAAAATGTGTGGACAATTTGCCCAATAACTATAAAGTCAATATATATATCTTTCCTATTGGAATGTTCACAGCTTACACTTTATTCATCTAAGAGGGAGAGTCACTGTGTATGAGGGGCTGTAGTTTCATCACACCCCATAAACTTCCTGAGTATGATTTTGAAATACCAGAGTTTATTCAAACGAAAGTGTCAGATATACCCAGATGCTTAACACATCACCTGGGATTCCTTGTGGAATGATAATACAGTATGATGTTGCAGAAAATCTCGATCTCTCAAAATGCCCAAGCTCCTCCCGTTATCTTTTGACAGCATAAACGAATGGTCGGAGACTTGATGGCTTTATTCTCACTCAGCAGGTTTCCTGTTACCGGCTGGCAACAGGAAATAAAACCTCTGCAACAAAAGGACACCCTGGCCTTTTATATCTGATCACTTATTATATTTATTATTTTCCTACGGTGATATGGGGTCAGCCTCGCGTGCATTACAGGTGCACTCGCCCCTAATTTTACATGACTCACACCTTGCTGTGACCACACCTCAGGTCCCTATGGCAGATACGCCACTGTAAGTTTACATAGTTTTCCTCAATAAAATAATGTGGAGTAACCACATTTCCTTTGGTATGATTTTCTCTTCTTTTCTTTTTTAAAAATAATTGCTTCAGGCATGTTAAACAGTGTTCATGGAACACAGAGGCTTACTAACATATTCTAATGCAATAATTATTAAAACACAATTATGACAACATACATCAGTTAGATACAGTTCAATGTGAGGACTCAACAATGTCTGCTCCCGGCACGTCCTTCACTTTTCCCAATAGCAGTATCTAACTTTGGCAGTGGGATTAAACATATTAAATTCATAAAGCATTCTTACCACAAATTTCAAGAAATATAAACAAATGACGCTGACTTGCAAAGAAGTGGCCTCAGTTTCTTCTGCACTGACCAGACTGTGAATACTTCTTTATTTAATTTTACAATTAACACAGCTGATCTCAGCGTATTTGCATGAAAAGTTTTGTTCAACTGGCAATGAATAATGAAAGCATTTTGCAAATATTTATTAGCACTGGCCAATCGAAAGCTTGCGACTACCAGAATTCAAATGTAGTTTTTGAAAAACAAAAATAATTCCAAACAAAATCTGCGTCTGGTAGTCGATTGGCCAGCCTGCTTTAGTTATGCCAATACAAAAAGATGTTTAGTTTTGGGTAACAATTTTCCTACCGCTCCCCTCTCCTCCTATACTCTTTTTCTAAGCTGGCGTCCCCACTAACGTTATGAAAAAAACAAGCAGGAACAACAGTCTGTCTGGTCGCGCGTCCGTAGACATTTAGTATTTTCCCAATAACTTGGCTAATACTTGGACTACCATATTATTTAAAACACATTCTTGTTCAGTGGACTCTAAGCTATACTATCATATGATTTTTATGGTCAGTTTCATTATGGTTTAGATTTTCAATTTTGTCACCCGCAATCGTCAAATAAAAATTTTACACAAGACGGCCATCTTCCCCTCTCTCTCATCTCTCGCTAGCATGTATTTTCAAATAACTACTTGTTTTAGTGACGTCAGTAATACTACCGCGAGGAGGAAATAAAATTGTCTGCGTGTTTGCCTCTGTTGGCTTTGCCACAGCGTGTATATATGCAAGGCACAACGTGTCAAGCGAAGCGGGGTTTTGCGCGGCGGGTATTTGAATAGGCGTTAAATATTTGTATTGTCTCGTGTTACACTACCAAAAAAGTAAGGATTACTACTTATTACCAGCGTTAAAGTTAACTATTACGTTAATTCAGACAGTAGTTTGGCGGCACACTTCCGCAAAATCGTTAATTGTAAGTCTTGCCGCAGTCTCTATCAGATCGGGCAAAATGTTAAAAATGTACGTCACAAGGAAAGCGAGTAGGTTTAAACGGCGGGGTCGGTTCTAAGCCTGTCCACTGCATAAAATTCAGCGCTATGCTGGCGTGTGAGAGTATCACCGTCAGACACAATAGGGCGGGATTATTTATTATCATTTTATGACTAAAATCTTACTGAAATGAGCGATTATTCTCGCAGATTTTACTACATATCTGATGAACCATTTTTAACACGAGGGTATACTTTAGCGATTTTAAAGGCAGATGGAAAGTAACTCCTTGCGAGACATTGATTATATATGTATGTTAGTGTATCAGTAATAGCTGGTGCAGCATAACGAAGTATTCGATTACTGATTCCATCAAGTCCCGATGAGTTATTATCTTTAAGATCAATCAGATAGTTATAAACTTCGTTAACTGTTATAAAAGGAATGTCGCATGGAATGGTGTTAGTACACTTGTTCTTGCAGAACGTAGATAATGCGCTGAAGTCACAAGGGGAAGAAGGTATAGCGGATATTATATTGTGGATGTCTGCCTGAAAATGATTGCTGAAGTCTGTGCAAGTAAATGAAGTATTAGGATTTGTGAGTCTGGCGAATTTCTTTTGTTCACTAAGGTATTGATTGCCTTCCATATATTTCTACCGTTGCTTTTGCTTTTAACTAAATTACTAAAGTAGTTTTTCTTTCTCTGCAAATTAAATATTGTACTTTGTTCCTTGCTGCCCGATATGTAATGATGTCCTTATTTTTGTGCGCTCGATCCCTCTGCCTCATAGCGGCAAGTACTTCTTGTGTGATATATGGAGATTTTATTATAAATAGATAGATAGATAGATAGATAGATAGATAGATAGATAGATAGATAGATAGATAGATAGATAGATAGATAGATAGATAGATAGATAGATAGATTGATAGATTGATAGATTGATAGATAGGCAGACATACAGGCTCACGACCGATACAGTAATTGGATGATTGAATAAAAATGGGTAACTTAATGTTTGATATTCCCTCAAAAAATCAAATCAAAAAGTCATAAACACACTGGTCCTTCACTATTTGTTCCTCTATCATGTGTTCAGAAGATAGACAGTGTAAACCAGCCCTATGTTGGTTTATGCCAAGTTAGCCTCTATGGTGAAGACGGCGCAAGGATAGCGTCTCCAGTGGATTTAACATAGAAGACACTGGCTGTGTTATTTGGTAATTCTCACACGCAGCTGAAGGATTGTTAACTTTCTGTTTATTTATTTTGACGGTGTTCTACAAGAGGGTTTTGGTGGTTTTCCTATATTTTCTACTTTTAAGAATTTTAATAAATTTTACTCATTTGTTAATGCGCTGTTCAAGACCTTCATCCATACATTTTTAAGCTCTTACTATTTCTCTATCTGTCTGTGAGAAAGAAGAGAGAGCGGGTGATACTTAAGACTATATAAGTGAGTTGTGGGCTTGGAAAGAGAGATAGCTTAAATAGATCTTCTTCCAGGCTGTCTTAAGTTCTCACTATTTTCACACAATATCTGTGTTTTCTCTATAATTCTGACAGTTCACTCACGTTGTCGATTTCACTCAAACTGTCGGACTCGACAAATACTTCTAAAACCTACACATTCACGACAGTGACCTCTGTCTTCTTTAGATTGATGTTCAGACCCACATGCTAGCTATACTTATTCAGTTTTTTTCCTCTGTCAACTTCATGCAAGAAAAATTCCAGCTCCCTAAAAAAAAAAAAAACCAAAAAAAAGCAACAACTGAATAGAGAATTTCACACCTATATTCTGGATTTTCTTTAACCTTCAGGTAGAAAAAAACCCCAGCTCCCTAAAAAACAACAACAACAACTGAAGAGAGAATTTCACACCTATGAACCAGGTGTTCTGTCACATGCAGGCTGTAAAAATAGAAAGCTCCCATACAAACACACAAAACTAAACGAACGAAACGTCCTTGGCCTTGTTTTTTTGTCTCGAAATCTCTAATATCTTCAGTGTTTTTGAACCTGCATTTAACATCTGCGGGAAGCACTCACAGCTGATGACCTTAGGCACACGTGCACCAACTTGTACTAGCCTTGACATTTGGGAGCTACAATTTTATAAAGTCCAGTATGTCATATTCAAGCATATTAGTACAAACCTGTTACGAGATTGCTCAACTGTGTGGCCTTGATGCTGACTCGCCAAGATTAGATGCATTTTCTTTCTGTCATTGGGCAGATTATCTGTAACGAAATTTGTTTGTTTGTTTTTTTCCAGGACATTTTTAATAGGAGACCTTTTTGTCCTGAAAACTGCCAAACAACACCCCAGACATGTTTGACTCGCTTGCTGGAAAAACAACAAAGGAGCTGCCTGGGTTAAAAAGTGTTGAATCTTTTTAAGTACGCACCGGTTGCATGACGGGTTTTGTTGTGCGTGTATGGAGGAGATAAATGAGATTCGCTTTCTACACTGGCAATTTCAAAACAAACACGCACGCAAAACGACAGAAGAAACGAGGTGTGGAAAATGTTGCAGATAATTTTGGCAAAGAATAAAACAGTTGAGTATACAATTATATGGCATTAAAAAGTGTGAAAACTGAAAAAAAAAATATTTAAATACCCGAGATTTTTAAAAGTAGAGTTGTGATGGAAAGACGGAAAGAAACATATAAGATATTGCATTAAACCATTTTTTTTTTAATGAGACGTATAATTTTGCATATACCTGTGAGTTGAAAGCCAGGAAAATGATGAACCGCCAGATAATATATAATAAGGCTAAGAGCTTCTTATAATGTCTTCTCTCTGGCTTTTAAGATTTAGTATTTTGAGTTTTGTCTTTGTGTTCTTGTACGATATAAAAGCCTAATATACAGAGTCTCTTCATTCAACAATACATTGAAAACACCAATGCTCAAGAAAACTCCAAGGACGATGTGATACACTTTATTTAACATCACATGTTACAGTAAATGAAACCCATAATTTGTCATGCAGATAAATAATAACTCTTTGGTACCCTCACGTTGCTACTCAGCATCAACACTCACATCCGCTTTCCAATTTTAAACATACGAATGACATCTTCATTTAAGTAATGGAAATCTCACCGTAAATTACACTGTCCTCAGACTCAAATGAATCACAAGGGGTCGAAGTGGCTAAGAGGTGTGGCATCCGAATTGAATTCTAGAGGTACCGGGTTCGATCCCCAGTTGAAGGGAATATAATTTATGAAAGTACTTTTGTAGTCCGCTGGGAGGACAACATTAGACAATCTTTGAAGGACCGAGGACTAGAATGGAACCAGGCCAGGAGGAAGACAGCCGATAGGATAGTCTGGCGCTCTCTCTTCCAAACCTCTACACCTCACGGTAGAAGAAGAACGACTAAGTAAGTAAGTAAGTAAAGTACTTTTGTCAGAACCAGTGGTCCTAATGATCTCATACTCCCTCCCACCCCTGGTCTCCTGGTTAGTGAGATTGGATGCCTGGCCTTCTCGGATAAGGGTGAAAAAATAGGAGAGTCCCGTGTGCAAGTTGCACACGTTAAAAATCCCACGGAAGTTGGAAATCGTAAAGAGTAGGCCAATCTGGAAGGCTCTGCCCTGGCAAAAATAAAACAATTAGAAACTTACCCACCATAAAAATATTTCTAGAATGTGTGATTCCTATATATACACACTGGGATTCTCGCCGGTGTTACAGAGTTCGTGCACTGAACTGAGATCCTCCTTATGTGATCTAAGGGAGGCGATCGGAGCACTGATGCTAAGGGAGGAGATCAGAGCACTGATGGAGTTGTCCGTGTGCAATGAAGATAGTCCTTAAAACCAAACAAAACCAAACCAAGATCTCACATCTAATATCATGGCACACATAAAAGACCATAACAACACTGGTCATGGCGGACACAAGAAGATCGTTGTAACCAAGCAAACATCACGCTTGACAACTTGCTCACGTCATCATTCTTAGTCAGTGATGTCACGCACACCATACGTTCAGTAGTAATGCTATCTGGTGCTCAAAAATAAAAATAAAATAATTCAAGTTTCATGCACCGTAAGACAGCTCATAATATGGTGGAAGGGTAGCTGACAAGACTATTTTATAAAAACATAATCTGCACTTGATGTTCTCAATAGGCTATTTCAGACGAAAATTGGAGTATTAGAGTACTGTATTCAATACGCTGGAGGAATTTACAGATACTCTTACAGTGAGAGATTGATTAGTATAGATTCTTTTCATCATGAGAGCTAGAAAGGAAGGTAACCCAGTGGTTATAAAGAAGACGTATCAGGTAATTGTCTGGGCCCTAAATCTTCTCTATACGGTCAAAGGGGTGGAGTAATAGTGGTCCGATATATGGGGGCATTTGCCTACTAATTAATTCTTATTTATCTCTCTCTCTCTCTCTCTCTCTCTCTCTCTCTCTCTCTCTCTCTCTCTCTCTATATATATATATATATATATATATATATATATATATATATATATATATAAAAGAACAAATGTAATTTTAAGAAGCCATTATCCGATGAAACCAACGCACTCGCGAAACAGTTATTTCAGCGAACTTTACACGATTGGTCCCATTTTTCCAGGTTGACATTTTTAAGAGGGAAAAAAAGTGATTGTTCTAACTTAAGGTAGACTAACAAAAGACATGCAAACTGTTATAGTGTCAGTTAAGGAACGATTAACGAGTGATTAAACTTTTCCTACGTATTATCTTTGGAACAATGAACCCTGAAGGTTACGGGCTGATAAGATAGGAAACTCTATACAGAGCGAAACAACAGGAGGCAATGTGATCATCAGAAGTCGTCCCCCCGTAGACCAAATGTTTCGGCCCCTTAATCTCCTTACACTAAGGGGGGGGGGGGGGCGGACCCACTTAGGTCATGACTGCCAAGTGTCAGCCTCCTGTTGGCTAGTGCAGAGAATTGAACCCACTCCACCTTGGATACAGCTTTCAAATTCATTCATATTTTCTGCCAGCTGGAGGCAAATGTGAAAGTAACCGCTATGTTGAAAACAAATTACTGTCCCGAGTTCCATAGCCTGTTGCAGTTGTTCCACAGCCAGCACAATGCCTTTTCCGCAGTTTCGCTGAGCCTCTTTAATGCCCTTGTTCGTGACTCCCCTCAACCCCAAAAGTTTCAGTAGATCATACACTGAGACAGCCACGAGACCTCTTGCATCCAATTCAACAGCCATGACCTTTGCAGTGAACCCATTGTGTCTCAAGTCCGTGGCCAGATCATTATATTTGGCCACTTTGAACTATTGTTGCTCGTCCAATCTGGATTCATATGGCACGGTCGCTGTCTCGAGAGGTAACGATAATAAGAGATGATGATAATATCCTGGACAAAAAGGTGTATCAGGTGATACCAGGATAGTGCCAGATAAGAGACTGGTCTTAAAAGAAATACCCCATTCTCTGAAAAGAGTTATGGTGCATGGAAGTCAAAGGTAGAGTCAAGCTGTATAGATCACTAGGTGAGATGGTAATGGCAATCCTAGTTACCTATGGTGCTCCTCTCCAGACCAACCTAAGGCTATGACTCTGTTAGGGGTAATTAACTAACCAACAAGTTGTTGTTGTTGTTGTTTTGATGAGGTGATGGGTGGAGAGCGGGCAATTAACAGCTGGCCGTTATTGCCTCTTCTCGTTCCATCTTGGTCTACCCTGTTCAACCTGAAATTTGGTTATAATTGGGGTATTTAGTGTCATTTTATTTTTTAATTTTGTATTCAATTTAAATAGCTGTTGTCTTTAGCAGTTGCTGATAATAATTTATATTAGTATTTGTCAATTTTATTTTCTCTTTTGTATTGTTTCTTGATAACTATTGTCCTTTACACTTGGTGTTACTTTGTATTAGTATTTGTTCTTTTTGAGTTGTTGTTTTTTTTTAAATTTATTTAATACCTTGTTGTCTTTCCTTGTCCTATGAGTAGTTAGTAAGTTTTTTTGTTTTTTTATTTTGTGTTTTTTTTGTTTTTTTGTTACTAACCTTATACGTTTTCCTTTGTTTTATGTATATATCTTTCAAGTATTGATTGGGCATCTCTTGGGGCATCTATACTTAAAACCTTATCACCTGTCAAGTCTATATTGTGATTTCTATAGTAAGCTTTTAATTCAAGCCTTTGTTGTTCATACTTTTTACAGTGGATCAGGTAGTGGTCTATGTCATTCTCTTCCTGACATTCTTGGCAGTGTGGTTCTTCTATCATAAAGTATGCTGCACCGAGACGGAGGCGCCACAGTTTTTTGTTTGATGGTATCTTTAATTCTTCTCTGACCTGGCACGTCCTCGTTGGTTCTTTCGGCAGTTTGAACGCGTGTCTGCCTTTTCTACTTTTCTTCCATGTTGTCTTTCATTCCTCGTTTATAGTTATCTTCACTTGGCTCTTGATCTCCGATCTTCCCAGTCCTGCTCTTATATGGTTTTTACTTGTTCTTCCATTCTTGGCGTTCTGATCTGCCAACTCGTTACCAGCAATACCTATGTGTGCTGGAACCCACACTAGCCTCACACTACATCCTCTGTTCCCTAGTGATGTATTAATTGCTAGAATTTCTTCCTCTATGTCTGGCCGGCTACATTTACCTGGGTGTTCTAGTGCTTGTAGTGATGATAGTGAGTCTGTAAATATCGTAACAGCTTCTGGTGGGTTATCTTCAATTATTTCTAAACTTTTTAAGAATTGCTACCATCTCTGCGGTAAAAATCGAAGCCCCTTCAGTTACACTGTAGCTCTTTTTTATTCCCCATTGTTGTATTACAACTCCGGCACCTAGTTGCCCACTATCACCCTTGGATCCATCAGTGTAGACGGCCAGACTTTGTTTAGTTAGTTGATCTATGAACTTTCTACTTATCATTTTGGCTTCCTTATCTTCTATGTTTTGTTTGATCTTTTCAGTAAGTGAGTAGTCTATGATTGGTGTTTTTAGTTCCCAGGGTGGTATTTTGCTTCTATATTTATTACTATTTTTAATTGTGTTTGATAGTTCTTTGAGCTGCGTTAGATCTTCTATAGTTCTCCACCCTGTTGGATATCTATCTTTGTTTAAGGGAACGTCCCATACACTTGGTTGGTTTTTGACAAATGCTTTATGTGCTGGGTGGGACACTTCTTGTACTACTCTACTCCAATAATTTAATCTTAGTTCTTTCCGTCTTAGACCAAAGGGTGGTATGCCAAGAGCTACTTCTAGCGCTTCTACTGGTGTTGATATAAATGCACCTGTAATGGTTCTCATGGCTGCATTTTGAATCCTGTCCAGTTTTGCTTTGTTAGAAGCTGCAGCTGAGTCATAGACAATGCTAGCATAATCCAGTTTTCCCCTGATGAAAGACTTGTAGAACATAAGCATTATTTTATTGCTTGCCCCCATCCATTACCTTTTACTATCCTTAGTATATTTAGGGGTCCCCTACAGCTTTCTACTAAATTGTCTATATGTTTATTATAATTTAGTTGTTTATCTAAAGTTATGCCCAGAAATCTTGTTGTTAAGGATGTACATATTTTCTGACCTTTAGTGGTTATATTGATTTTTTTATTTTTTTTTTAATTTCCGTTGCTGAATATCATACCTACTGTTTTGTTTACATTAATTTGGAAGCCCAAACTTTTCATCCACTCTGAAACTGTGTCTAGTTGTTTTTGAAGTTTTTGGTAAACATGGTCCAAGTTTTTTCCAGATCGCCAAATGGCACAGTCATCTGCAAATTGTGATATTGCAATCTTTATGTCATCTGCTAAATCATTTACAGCTATAGTGAAAATTGTAGGAGAAATCACTGATCCTTGAGGAATCCCATTCTGTTGTTCATATATTTCTGACCTATCATTATTCACCTGTACAGCAAAATACCTGTCCTGTAAAAAGTTTTCTAGATACCTATAGGTTTTACCGGTAATGCCAATCTTTTTCATTTTGTAAAGAGCTCCATCTCTCCAGCATTCATCATTTGCCCTTGCGACATCTAGAGAAAGACTGCCACTGTTTTTTCTTCCTTCTTGAACCCTAGCTTTACATCATGTTCTAATCTTACAAGCTGGTCTACTGTACTTCTGTCTGCTCTAAACCCGGACTGGTTTGGGCTATATATTTGATTTTTTTCTAGGTAGAATTTAACTCTTTTATTCACAACAGTTTCCAGTATTTTACCTAGTTATGAAGTTAAGGAGATAGGCCTATATGATAACCAACAAAAACTTTGAACCAAACTTAAATAATTCAATAAAGACTGTTGGTACAATTTATAATTCATTTATATACAAGATCTTTTTTCTTGGTACTTCAGTAAAATTTCAAATAAAACCAAATTAATTTCAAAATAAAATCTGTTTCACTTTCATTATATGCTTGTATATCACATTTACATTTAATTTATACAGTTCATTTTCAACTGTTCTCTGGATCCTTGATGGAATCTGTCTTTCTTTTGTGCTTTGTTGAATATAATATCAATGTTAATTTATGATAAAGTCATAACGATTCATATGACTGTCATTTGTCGTCTTCATAAACCACCAGCTATGATGTCATGATTACACTGTTTATTCGTAGGTGTGTGGTAATTGAAAGTAGAAGTAGCCTAACAAAGAGCTACTTATCTTTAAAAAGTCCTTCTACGCCTCGTACAGCAGTATGATCGGAGAGAACCCCACAACTGCGAGTCTTCCAAATCAAGATGTCACAGTTGATACTGGCACAGGCTCTGAACAACTTGAACATCTACTAGCTGACTTGGTCACTAAAGATTTAGTATGACACTCAGGGCAGGAAATAACCTGAAACATAATATACAACCTATGTAGTATCGCTCATTGTCTCCCTACACAGCCAGGAGGTATAATGAGACAGTTCAGACAAGCTGTGGTTTATCACAAGAGACATAGTAAGTCATAAATAACACAATTCGTTCAAGTTCCAGCACAATATTTCAGTAACTCCCTTGTTACAGTTCTGTCCATGATTTGCTTCTTTAAAATCAAATAGGCCTTATGGTAATCATTGTGTCATAGACCAAATAATACAGAAAATCAATCGGTTACAGTCATTCCTTCTTCCAGTTTGGATAGTCCTTTCCAGCAAGCATAATATCTTTAAAACGCTTTCCACAACCAACTAGCTCAATCCATTCGTTCTACTTATTTATTACACAATTAAACTAAACCAACACACTTCGGGTTTTCCTCCAGAAATAGCACAATGATTCTACCCATACCAATATTACCCTAAGCACACATTGATAATATATTTACATATATATTTAATTAACATCTCTCTTACCCTCAATCACAGACAGGCTTTTAATGGTTACATAGTCTGCTCACACTTCTGCAGATGGCAAAGGAGTTTATACAGATGCTGTTCTCCGTGTCTGTAGTTTGAGATAGGCGGCGAGTGTGTTTGCGCCTTCCGTTCCTTACCCTTATATAGGTGATTCGCGGATGTAGGAGATGACAACTAGGCCAAAGTATTTTTCATTCACGCAAACAGTGTAGGTTTTGGCATAGTGTGCTCCAATGCAAAATTTAAAATATGTCTGGGGTTCTTATATCTGCACCGATTTCCTCCATCGTATGCTTATTTTACTCATATGAATGAGCTCTGTCACTATGGATATCCTCTTTATCCTATAGTTTATCCGACTATTCACTGGAGCAGCCGAAACAGGGAAAAACACAACATGGTTCATGCTCCACAGTCTTCTATTCATAATAACTTCGGCTCTACAACACATCCAGTGAATCTATTGCTATCTGCCTAAGGCTAATGATCCCTATTTTCGAATTGGGTCCTTCTTTAACTAGGTACTCCATGATTATTTGTACACTGCCTTCCGAAATATTATCAACATCTGCACTTTCGTTGTCTCCATGTTGAATAGCCTAGCGTATCATCCGACACTATGTGTACCAAGCTGGCGTTTCATTGGTCAGTTACATCTACGGAGGTTGCGCAGTGATTAGTTTATTTTAATGATTGCCCAGATATGATCCAGACCTCACTACAGTCACCTCAATCATTATAATATGTTGCGATGATGAGGAATGCAGCACTATATCTGGCCGTCTTCGAGATCTTCTAATACTCTCTGGTTATGCTTCTAGCCCAGGTAGGTCTACTGCCATCTCCCAGTCATTTGCACAGTCAAGAAGAGATGGTAAACTGTTACTTGATTTAAATAAATAAACAAACAACACACAAAGGTATGTTATCAGGCACCTCAGTGAGAAATAAAGAAGTAGAAGACCAGACACTATTTGATTTACTCGGTTTGGGATGTGCTGACTTTCCTGCTCTCATATAGTATGTATTTGCACTGCTCGGTCTGACTTTGCTGTTCGCCTTCGCCGTTATCAGGTCTATTGTAGCAGCCAGCTCGATTAGTACTTTGTTGTGGCGCCATGTGTATCGCCCTTGCTCTAATGACACCTTGCAAACCGAGAGCACGTGTTCAAGTGTCTGCCTCTCATGCACAGTGGGCGCTGACCATCATCAGATTTTCCCCATCTCACAATGTTTACAGACGATGGCAGGAGGTCATACAGTGATCTGATAATGAAGCTGATTCTAAGAGGTGCCATATGCCATATATCATTACATGTCAAGGACCTTTGCAGGGCTCCTTCCTGGGCGAGTTCAAGAACGAGTAAAAAGCACGTTTTTATCTAAAGTAATGTTTTCAAATTCCAGAGGAAACAAAAGAAAGATGAGAAGTTAAGAAACAAGAACGCTTATGCAGAATGGGATTTAGAGCTATAGGAGAAACATTAGCAACAGCTTATTTTCATATATAAAGGCCACTACAACAGTGGTTCTCAAGCTATGGATTTTCACGAGATGATATTATTACAGTTTCACTCTGCGGATGCATATTGTGTGAAGAGAGATGATATGCAAGGGATGGAATGTGAAACGGAGTAGGAAGATATGATATATATATACGTTGATCACATAGAGTATAGTTTTACTCTGCGGAACTTGCAGATAGTACTTATTATGTTATGCGAATTGCACATTTATTATATGATGAGAGATGATATTGTTGATTGCAGATTTACTATATGATAAGAGATTATGAGAACCTTTGTAGTATTTTATTGCACATAAAAATGAACAGTAAGGTTTGTAACAGATTATTATGAAGAGCTTAGGACAGTGATTCTCAAGCGGTTATACCTTGATGTTCAGTAGAACGCTTAATTTCTTAAATCATTCACTGGTACAAACTGTGCACTGGAAGTACATAACTAAATAAATATGTATTTATTTATTTAGATTGCTGCCTGACGCCATTGTATTCGCCACTTCTTTTATCCAAGAGGTCATAACAGGACTTCTTGTATTGTTATTCCATTTTCTGTTTTTGATTTTCGTTGATTGTTGAATTAATTGTCTTTATATATTTTCGGTTTTGTATTTTCCTTGCGTTATTATCGCTCTTCGCCCGTGTTGTTATATTTCATATAAATATATATTACGTGTTTGTAGTGTATATAGTATTTGTCTTTAACCTGTCTATATTTCGTGTCCTTGTTGCCTATTTGTAGCTGTGGCTGACGAAGGGTGAAACCCGAAACGTCCTGTGTTTCCTGCCTACCGTTAATTTGTAAAACTGATTCAATACCGTTTTATTTGTTAATATATAAATTCACTGGAAGTAAATAAAAGTGTCAACGGTAGCAGCAATTTACTGGGATGTTAACTTATATCGCCTGCGATAATGAGGTCTACCATAACATCAAGATACCCCAGATGAAAATGCTGATGCTGATCATTTGTTAAAGAGAACTTTGTTTGTACAGCATTTATTGAGTATTTTTGAACACATTGCCATTAATTACATCTTTGATGTGTCTACAAGGAAGCTTTAATCTTTTTCCTAATAAATATATACAACCTGTGTGGTTGTCATCATTTGCTTGCAAGTGCGGCCGACTGTCAGCTGTACGTTTGCATCTGTGTGAGATAATACTACCACTTATGCATAACGACGCCCAAAATAACCTCAAACAGCAATTTTCTCTCCGGTCTACAAACCTTGGGTTGATATTGAATAATAACTCATTTATAGACATCCCCTTACTGTTTCATCACGCTCGTTAGATCACACTATACAAAGCCGTTTGAGTAGCCATAGTAATGTTTCTGATCTTTAGTCTCTATTTATGCCTAGATGTTTTAAAATATCATTCTATAAAGTGACCAAATTAGAAGATACTTTTCAGGCAATTTTTTCGAAAACCATAATATTGTAAGTTCCAGATTCTGATCTCAAGATGTTAGCAATAAAAAACCTACCACTCATTCATATTCATTCATTCATAACCCTCCACTCCCAAAGGAGCATAGGCCTTCAACAAACACATGCCAAGTCCTCTTGTCACGTGCCATCATCTCAAGTTCTTTCCAATTTCTCCTTATCATTTTCATCTCTGTTTCCAGCTCTCTTCTCCATGTGCTTCTTGGTCTACCTCTGCCTCTCTTGCCCTGGGGGTTCCAGAACAAGGACTGCCTTGTAATGCTATCAACAGGTTTCCCCAGTACCACTCATTAAAGTGCACTAATTTGTTCACTTAATGCTGTCAGGAAGTACAACCAAAGTACAATTTATCAAAAGCGTCCTCATTATTATTCCTTGCCAGATAGAGTTGTCCCAGAGGATTGCGGGATTCAGAGTAAAGCAAATTATACGTTACACTTCTTCTCCTGTCTCGTATTCAATTTCTGGATTTCTCCCAGATTAAGGTTATCAATTCATTGTTTGATTGTGTGCGGAATTCGTTCATCTCATTGTCGTGTGAAATTCTAATCCACATATATAAATTAAAACGTAAATGTAAAGCCTAACAAATAAATTTAATAAAAGGAAAGAAGAATGGTAAAGAACAGTGCTGTCACAATGACTGTACTCGAAATCCCCCTTGTTTTCTCCTTCGTCTGCAAATTGTAACGTTTCACGTTGATAGTAAAAGCCTACTGCTTCAATACCCGCTTTCTACGATAAAACGTGTACTGCCTTTCTAAGAAAAACCTTGAGATACGCAAGCTGACCTATATTTAATATTCCATTCATGTCATTTTATACACAAAGTTACCATAAACGAAAGACAGATGGACTAAGGATAGAAAGAAAGGGAGGGGCTGAAAGCCGGAACGCAGGCAATACTACCACAGTCTCGCGATACACAATTACTACCATCACGCGTGTAAGGCCACAAGCACTAGTTTTTTTCAAATCGACAGTGATAAAAAACACTACCCATACGAGAGTTAGGTTTTAAAAACCGGAAAAACGCTTATTAGGAAACATGACATTATACTGGTTTACGTTTGAAAACATTACAGTACCCAGACACCACATCGATCGAAGTGAACGGGAGGTAGAAGAAAATACATATTTTGAACGCAGCCCCTTAGCCCCATTAAATTTATATATTTGGGTTCCTTAGGACTTGCTGACAAAGAATATGTTAAACGTTACGCAAATAGTCTAGGAATTAACAAATTATAGCCAACAGAAATAGTGAGGGATGTCAGACAACACCAAAATCAGAATCGCTCAGTGGCAGATTTTCACACCACCATTGTACGGGAAATAGGTCCCCATGTTACCTCCTATTTGATTGGCGGAAAGTAAATGTAAGGCTAAACACGATTAGTCGGGCTATAAATATTGATTCTTTGTTGTTAGGGAAACGTGAGTAAGGGTACTTTTTTTTTGAAAAGCTGTGTAAACATGGCACGATTGGTTAGACCCGCCAATATAGTCAATCAGAGGCGTCAGGTCAGCACCACATTTTCAAATAAACTTACTAAAGAACCAGTGCGTTGAGCGCCAGTGCATATTTTTCTAAATAAAAGCCTGGGACATCGGCAGATCGAAATTGTGCTATATTCATTGCCAGTCAACGTAACTGTGTATTATTCCATGAATTGTGGTAAGCTTGAAATATTTGATATCTTTTAATGAAAATTGAATGTAAATTGATAATTTATGTCTGTATATATGTGTGGTTCAGTAGCGAACATGAGGTAAAGCCTATATAGTGCTCCAACCTGAACAGAAGGTGTCGGAGGAAAGTAAAACTACATGGAATTGCCAAACAGTACACTGACACCTATCTTATTGACTAGAAAGAAATAATGCTGGAATTGTAGAGGCGTAGTAACCATTAGGGAGGAGTATACTGGTGAAAATTGTTTCAGATGAAGATAGCAGTTGGCCTACCGCTCTGAACTCAGTGTTTGTTATGTATTGTGTTCAGTCTGGAAATTTATTATAAATTAGTTCTGAAATAGGAGGTACAACCTTCTTGTTTCAGGGACCGTGGTCCTAAAGTTATTGAGCAGCACCTGGTCTGAGCTTTGCTGAACCTAGAGGCTGACAGCATACTCCTGGGTCCAGATAGTGACCAGTGAGGTGTCTCCAGAACACAGGGAGGCTATCGAGCAGAGGAGTCTTTTCCTGCCGCCATCACGAAAGATAAGCGTCTGTGGCCAGAGGAGCTCAACATTATGCCCCCCCCCCTCAAAATCTGACTTTATAATAAAACAGAGGGAAAATACAGTGTTTAAATTGATAGGAACTGTGAACTTTTCCCCATACTATTTCCAAGATAAACAAACACTTGAAGTCATGATGACAAATAACAACATAGCTTGAAAAAACAAAACCAGTATTACCTCATATTACTACTACACAACTGACACACATAGGATAATATTAATAAAATATGTCACTACAAGGTTCATATTGATAAATTCTGTACATATAAATTGTAATTACAATTGATTGTGATTCCTGGTTCACTTTGTAGTGGAATCAGGACATATATATTAGTGAAAGTAATTAATACATATTTATATTTGAAACTTTACCAGTGACTCATTTAAGATAGTCTTATAGAGTGTTAAATGTGTGTGAGTGTCACAGTGTTGTCAAGTGTGGTGGAATAAATTAAATTGTTTATCTGTCTGTTGTTGTTGTGACTTACACTTCATCATATACATACCCTAGACATTTAACGTAGTCATCACAATATTCCAGAATAATTCTGACTGAGGTATAATGTGGTAGCAAGTAAGGTTATCTGCAAAACACTAGACCTATTAGATACAGATACCTTCACAGCTGATCTCAGTCAGTACACTAAGTCCCCTATAAATATTTATAACATCCCACTTTACCACATATATTGGGGTCTCGCTCCAGGGATATTGAACTTTCTCCTGTTATAGATATTGGGAATAATAAGAATTAAAAGGTATCCTTGGGTGGAAATAAATAACGTTGAGCTCTCAGTGCCTGTGGTGTCTTTGGATAAGTAATATCAGAGTGTATTGTTTAGTTAGACATTACCTACATTTACCTGTTAGAAAATATCGGACCTGGCCAAATTTCGATCTGCTGCTGTACAGACTGCGAAAGAGTTAGGAATGGACAGGCAAATTATGATTGCTTATGTCACTGCTGAATGTGACAAATATATTGAACGGAAAGAAAGAAGATTAGAAAAAGAGGCCGAAAGAAAGTTAGAGGCTGAAAAAGAAATTAAGAGGTTGCAGATTGAGGCTGAGGCTGAGACTAAGAGGTTGCAGATTGAGGCTGAGGCTAAGAAATTGGAGGCAGAAAGAGAAGAGAAGAAATTGGAAGCAGAAGAAAGAAGATTGACTGCAGAAAGGGAAGCAGAAGAAAGAAGATTGACTGCAGAGAGGGAAGCAGAAAAGGAGGAGAAGAGATTACAAAGGGAACATGAGTTAAGACTAAGGGAGTTTGAGTTTCAAGGCCATGCTCCTGAAAATGGTGCCAGTCCCTTTGCCTCTGATGCCACTGCTAGTCAGGGAGCCTGAACCTCAGCTATGAACTTTCATTTAGATCATTTTGTTGAGAAAGACGATGATATTGAGAGCTATCTAAATAGATATGAACTATTAGCTACCACATATGGGTTAGAGAGAGAAAGGTGGAGCTTAAAGTTATCTCAAGGGCTTCGTGGGGCAGCTTATGAAGTTTTTGCCAAAATGAGCAGAGGTGATCAGGAAAATTATGACATGTTAAAGCAGGCTCTTTTGTTAAGATATGAAAAGAACGCAGAATTTTATAGGAAAAAATTTAGGAATGCTAAATTACTGTCAGGTGAAACCTATCACCAGTTCTCTGCACGGTTAGAGACATACTTGGAGAAATGGACTTCTCTGGGGAAAACCCAAGATCTTAGGGAAATGGTCCTTATAGAACAATTAAGAGAGTCCATGGCTCCAGACCTGAGAAAGTTTCTCATGGAACAAGGTGCAGAGAGGCTGGGTGAGTTGCTAAATGTTGCTGAAAGGTATCAAGCGGCTCAGGCAGAGGTATCAGGTAATAAAAAGAAACAGCTGGAAAATTTTAGGGCACCACAGAACTTTAATAAATTTGATCCTAGAGATCAAAACAAAGGTAAGCACCAATTTGATAGGCCACGGTATGACAATAAAAATAAAACCCCACAATTCGATGAAAGGAAATATGATGAAAGAAAATCTTTCAACCAAGGGAAAAGGTGGTGTAAAAATTGTAAGATGAACAATCATGACACTGACCGTTGCAGAAGGAACCCTATAGTTATGGCCACCTGTCACGTGGGTCTTTATATCATTAAATTACCTACATCTTCTTCCTATTCTCTCACCCTAATCCTTTCATTTTATTACTTTTCCGTACTTGTTTTTCCTGTATTTTTTCGCATCATTCGTTGCGAAAAATATATTTCTTTCCCATCATCGTTTTTCTTTCTCATACTGACTAGTAACCTTATTGCATCAGATGTCAGTCGCGCAGATAGCTGTGAAGATACGGTTCTCGCCAGACATACGTCTGCAGTTTCCCCCGGTCAGAGCGCGGCCCGACCAGATTTCTGGGCCTGAGGTGTGAGAAATTCGTTTCGCTGGACATAGAGCAGACTTTTGGTCTACCATTTTGTTCACCTGTCACTAGCTTAAGGTGTCAAACCCGGCATCTGTACGACGCAGTTGTAGACGGTTGTCTGAGATTTGCAACTGTCACGCGCATTTCTCGGTCACTGGTGGCAGTTACGTCACGCGTTAAGCTGACGTAAATGTTGGGAGTAGGGGAGATAATTTCGCTTGGCGAAATAAGTTTGGGCCCTTTGTCTGATTTTAAGATATTGGCCCGAGTTTGAAACTTTAATTTCATTCTCGCTCCTATATTCGCAGTAGACAGGTTGTTCGAAACAGAATAGCTGTTAGCGAAGTTTCTCAGTTTGTTTCGGCAATTTGTCGAACTTCTATACTTCCTTAAATATTCAGCATATAATTCTTAAGTTGTGCGACTACCTGTAGTTCTGTGTGAGGTAATATATATTATATCTAGTATTTTGTGAAATGATAAAGTGTTAAGTCGCTTATTTCATATTTCACTAGTTAGAT
This sequence comes from Oreohelix idahoensis, assembly GCA_024509875.1. NCBI lineage: Eukaryota > Metazoa > Mollusca > Gastropoda > Stylommatophora > Oreohelicidae > Oreohelix > Oreohelix idahoensis. The sequence goes on from JAMPIV010001671.1 coordinate 135,102, forward strand.
TTTGCGCAGAGTGCCAAATTTATATAGTCTGTATTATTTTCTAGTGACGTGTTTCAGTGGATAGCAGAATAAATTATATCTTAGCTTACTAAACAATAATGTAGCTATAATGAAGTTAATTTTACTGCTAAGAAATCAGACGAGATCATAATTTTCTAAGCTAACTTACAAATGCTAGAAACCTCATGAGATGTTGACGGAACACGCACGTGTTCCTAAATTCATGGGGATTGATGATTTTTTTTTTAAGATATAACTTACTTTACGGGAAATTTAAATGATAAGTCAAGCAGTACACTTGCGGTTTAATAATGTAAGTTATAGTGGGTACATATTGTAAAAAATTATTTGATATGTGTTCTTTCTTTTATATAGTGAACCGGTGGTACCAAACTTTACCAGCGTTCTAGTACGTGAACTTTATTTGGGAAGAAACAAATCACTTTCATTACCTGAACTGTAACAGTTAAATGAAGTAAGAGGCCTTCGCGCCAGAATTAATTCTTCCAGAATAACTCTTCAGTACAATTCAGCCCGTTGTGGCAAGCAAAGATCAGAAACATTCCGACAGAGTTTTGACTAGTACTGTGGCGACCAAATATAGTAACTTCCTGAAAGTAGACACCGATCCGACATTCCTTAAATTCTAGAAACCAAAGCTAATGACATTGTGCTCTGCTAACTTTCGTGCCTGGACAATATTTTATGTGACTTAATCAGACATTCGAAAAATTAGAACACCCAAGGAATCGTTCCCTGAGAGTTTAGTACGTCTTTTGGAACTGGGGATTTCTTGGTCAAGGACTGCATTTTCGGGTCTGTGTGAAGGTCCTAGAATTGAGTATGTTCCCAGAGGCAGCGAGCAAAGTTGTGAGTATAACTGCATGGCCATGGCTGAATGAATGAGTGTACGCAGATCAGAGTGTTATTTTACAGTTATAGATTGTCACCCATTTACTGTCTTAATTCTTTTTGTTTAACCTGCAGAATTTGTTACTATTTGCTAGAGTTTCTTTACTTCTTAGGCTAAATCAGATTATTCAACTCTGTGCATACATTTACGAGAAAAGAAGAAAAACTCTTAGCCAAAACCCTACGTATCTATAACTCTTTGGGCCATCATCTGTTCTCTTAACGGGGCTGTGGGCTAAACCTAGAGCTAAGATCATAACGGGGATATCATCCTTGTAGCATTTTTTTCTTAAATTTTATGACTATTTGTATATGTTTTTTTCCTTGATGTATTTTTGGTGTTGTGAGAAGATTTTTTTTGATGATAATAATAAAAATCTCTCTCTTGAACTAAATCAGTGCGTTGGTCAGCTCGTTCAAATACATATAAATTCATTGTGATAGATTCCCACGTCTGTGTGTTTAACTGTCGTCACGTGTATGTGCGTGCCCGTGAGTAGATAGAGATATTAATATATATATATCTGTGTGTAGACTGTCTGACGCCTTTAAAAGCGGTCGTAGAAGATAGGTGAGAGAGAGAAGATTATCTCGATTCTCAAAGACAGCTTCTTTATCACATTCTATCATCTCACGTGCGGGAAATTCTATTGTGGTTTTTTTTCACCAGCTCTCACTGTGACTATCACCCATTCCAACCTATTCTGAAGGGCCAACCCTAGTCTTAATTCTCCTATCAAAATCTACGACACCACCCTTCAGGTCAGGTCAACCTCAAGAAAGGAGGAGGATATTATGTTAGATACCACTCCAGAAGAGATGAGGAAGGCACAGGCTGGGGATAAGACCCTCAAGCCTTGTTTCAGGAAATTGTCAACCTGTCATACTACTCCAGGCAAGGGAGATTTTTACATGAAAAACAAGTTGATTTACAGGAAGGCCGGAACTAGATCCCATGGTCACGGACAGTTGGTTCTTCCAAAGAAATATAGGGCAGACTTAATAAGGAGCCTACATGTGAAACAAGATGGGGACCATGAGAAGATAGGTACCATCATCCAAAAGGTGGCTCACAATTATTATTGGCCCAAGGCAAGATGGGACATTGAGAATTTTGTAGAAAGGTGTAGCATAGCACATGAGGGAACACCCACAAGTGGGAACATTGATCAGGACCTGGACACGCCACGGGGCAACCGTAGGCCTGACAATAGAAAGAAAAATAAATTTGATAAAGTGGACCAAAGGGAATGGGAAGCCCCTTTTCACGGACAAGCTTCACTTAACTGTTTTACAATGGCCACTATGCGGCGAGTGCAAAAAGATGTCTTACCCCAGAATAAGCCGAAAATCCCTCAATCGGACTTAAATAAACTGGAGGAAGAAGATGTAGAGAGAAAATCTCTCATCAAGAATTTTAAGTGGGGAGACAGCCCCAAGAGAAAAATTGGTAGCGGTCGTTTTGTGCATGAAAATTCTGGGAAGAAAAATCATCACTATAGCGCTTCTAGTGGAAGAGACCATACCGGTGCATGGACAAATAGGTCCACAAAATTAAAGGTCCATATGTAACGCTGTTAAGAACGTGGACTGATGAAAAGGCAGAGGAAAACATTACATCCTCATACCAATATGTGAATGAGCTGACCACTCGTTTAAAAACTGGCTGGAAACTTGCCAATGAAAATTTGAAACAAGCCAGGAAGAAACATGCTGCCTATTATAACAGGAAAGCTAAAGACAGAGATTTGGCTGTGGGAGAGAAGGTACTGCTTCTTCTCCCCGGTAGTCAGAATAAGTTACAAATTGGATGGCAAGGTCCATATACAGTTCTAGAGAAGGTGTCTAGAACCAATTATAAGATAGATAAGAAGGGGGAAAAAAATCTATCATGTGAATCTCCTGAAGAAATATTTGGAAAGAGAAAATCAGGAAGAGACACACTTGTTGACCTTGTCCATCGCCATGGAGATGAAAAAGGAACCACTTTCATCATTTGAATATCCATTACACCCCTGTGAGACAGCGGCACAGGTGAAAATCAGTACACATTTAACGAAAACTCAGAAAAGAGAGAGTGCAACAGGTTCTAGATACTCATACAGAGGTGTTAACAGACCGACCAGGGCATACAAACCTATTGGAATATGATATAAAGCTGATAGACCCCACACCTGTATGTATGAAACCCTATTCGATTCCTTTTGCTAAGGAGAAAGCTTTGAAGGAAGAGATAGACTATTTGTTGAAGGAAGGAATTATTTCACACAGTGAATCTTCGTATAGTTCCAGTGTTGTACTCTTAAGGAAGCCCTCTGGAGAACATAGACTCTGTATAGATTACAGGAGACTGAATGCTATTACAGAAGGACAGGTGGATCCATTGCCGGATACAAATCAGCTGTTTGCCAGACGAAATAAAGCTAAATATTTCTCAAAAGTGGATCTGAGTAAAGGATACTATCAGATTCCAGTAAAGCCTGAGGTTAGACCATACCTAGCTTTTAGTACCTCAGAAGGACACTATGAGTTTAATAGATTGCCATTTGGATTGAAGAATGCGCCTAGTGTCTTCTCTAGAATGATGAGAAAATTATTGGACCCTCTGAATAATCCATGTATCACAAATTTCATGGATGATATCCTTATAGCAACAGAAACATTTGAGGAACACATTGACTCTCTGAACATGCTGTTTAATCGACTTAGGGAAGCGAATTTAACAGCCCGACCAACCAAATGTTGCGTTGGATGTAAAGAATTGGAATTCTTGGGACACACAGTTTATCAGGGAAACATGACCCCTGACCCCAAGAATTTAGAGAAACTAAAGAAAGCCCCGAGACCACAAACCAAGAAAGACGTGAGATCCTTTGTCTCATTATGTGGTTTCTACCAAAAGTATATCAAAAACTTTAATTCCATATGTGCACCGTTAACTGATTTGACACGTAAGGGAAATCCAGATCGAATTACATGGACACCACAATGTGAAATGGCTTACCAAGAATTGAAGGAAAAGCTCACAAGTAAACCTATTTTGAAATTACCTGAATTAAGTCAAGAATTCATTGTAAGGACTGATGCCAGTAATATTGGGTTAGGTGCAACTTTGCTACAGAAATCAGATGCATTGGATGGGGAATTAAGCCCAGTGGCATATGCTAGCAGAAAGTTGAATAAAGCTGAAACCAATTACTCAACTAGCGAAAAGGAATGTCTTGCAGTAATATGGGCGATAAAGAAATTCAATATTTATCTGTATGGGAAGGCATTTAAGTTGCAAACGGATCACAAACCTTTGTCGTTTCTAGCACAGGCTAGACATGAGAATTCTAGATTACTCCGTTGGTCATTATTGATGCAGCCATTTGAGTTTAGCATAGAGTATATAAGTGGAAAAACAAATCTGGGAGCGGATTTTTTAAGCTGCCATCCGTGTGATGAGAATCACCCTAAACCCCAGGAATAATAAGAAATTTCTCTATGTGTATATAGAATTATAGACTGACATATAACGTCTGTTTTAAGTGGGGAGAATTTGTCGTGTGAAATTCTAGTCCACATATATAAATTAAAACGTAAATGTAAAGCCTAACAAATAAATTTAATAAAAGGAAAGAAGAATGGTAAAGAACAGTGCTGTCACAATGACTGTACTCGAAATCCCCCTTGTTTTCTCCTTCGTCTGCAAATTGTAACGTTTCACGTTGATAGTAAAAGCCTACTGCTTCAATACCCGCTTTCTACGATAAAACGTGTACTGCCTTTCTAAGAAAAACCTTGAGATACGCAAGCTGACCTATATTTAATATTCCATTAATGTCATTTTATACACAAAGTTACCATAAACGAAAGACAGATGGACTAAGGATAGAAAGAAAGGGAGGAGCTGAAAGCCGGAACGCAGGCAATACTACCACAGTCTCGCGATACACAATTACTACCATCACGCGTGTAAGGCCACAAGCACAAGTTTTTTTCAAATCGACAGTGATAAAAAACACTACCCATACGAGAGTTAGGTTTTAAAAACCGGAAAAACGCTTATTAGGAAACATGACATTATACTGGTTTACGTTTGAAAACATTACAGTACCCAGACACCACATCGATCGAAGTGAACGGGAGGTAGAAGAAAATACATATTTTGAACGCAGCCCCTTAGCCTCATTAAATTTATATATTTGGGTTCCTTATGACTTGCTGACAAAGAATATGTTAAACGTTACGCAAATAGTCTATGAATTAACAAATTATAGCCAAAAGAAATAGTGAGGGATGTCAGACAACACCAAAATCAGAATCGCTCAGTGGCAGATTTTCACACCACCATTGTACGGGAAATAGGTCCCCATGTTACCTCCTATTTGATTGGCGGAAAGTAAATGTAAGGCTAAACACGATTAGTCGGGCTATAAATATTGATTCTTTGTTGTTAGGGAAACGTGAGTAAGGGTACTTTTTTTTGAAAAGCTGTGTAAACATGGCACGATTGGTTAGACCCGCCAATATAGTCAATCAGAGGCGTCAGGTCAGCACCACATTTTCAAATAAACTTACTAAAGAACCAGTGCGTTGAGCGCCAGTGCATATTTTTCTAAATAAAAGCCTGGGACATCGGCAGATCGAAATTGTGCTATATTCATTGCCAGTCAACGTAACTGTGTATTATTCCATGAATTGTGGTAAGCTTGAAATATTTGATATCTTTTAATGAAAATTGAATGTAAATTGATAATTTATGTCTGTATATATGTGTGGTTCAGTAGCGAACATGAGGTAAAGCCTATATAGTGCTCCAACCTGAACAGAAGGTGTCGGAGGAAAGTAAAACTACATGGAATTGCCAAACAGTACACTGACACCTATCTTATTGACTAGAAAGAAATAATGCTGGAATTGCAGAGGCGTAGTAACCATTAGGGAGGAGTATACTGGTGAAAATTGTTTCAGATGAAGATAGCAGTTGGCCTACCGCTCTGAACTCAGTGTTTGTTATGTATTGTGTTCAGTCTGGAAATTTATTATAAATTAGTTCTGAAATAGGAGGTACAACCTTCTTGTTTCAGGGACCGTGGTCCTAAAGTTATTGAGCAGCACCTGGTCTGAGCTTTGCTGAACCTAGAGGCTGACAGCATACTCCTGGGTCCAGATAGTGACCAGTGAGGTGTCTCCAGAACACAGGGAGGCTATCGAGCAGATGAGTCTTTTCCTGCCGCCATCACGAAAGATAAGCGTCTGTGGCCAGAGGAGCTCAACATTATGCCCCCCCCCTCAAAATCTGACTTTATAATAAAACAGAGGGAAAATACAGTGTTTAAATTGATAGGAACTGTGAACTTTTCCCCATACTATTTCCAAGATAAACAAACACTTGAAGTCATGATGACAAATAACAACATAGCTTGAAAAAACAAAACCAGTATTACCTCATATTACTACTACACAACTGACACACATAGGATAATAATAGCCCCTTCAGTCATAACTGACTATGGGAATGCGCCCCTGAGGTGACAGCCCTCAGCTGCTTATTTTCCTGGTGCTCCTTTCGACGTTTTCTCCTCACCTCTGCTTCTTGTGTAAGCCTCTCTTCGCCCAATCTGAGGTGGCGCCGTAAATAGCATCGCCACTTAGTGCGATCGGCAGCTTTATCCTCCCATGTTGCTGGATCCATGTCCAGTGCCCTCATATCTCTCTTGCACACATCTTTGAACCTCAGCTGTGGTCGCCCAACTGTTCTCTTGCCATCTGCTAATTGTCCGTAGAAGATATCTTTTGGGATGCGACCATCATCCATGCGGCGAACATGGCCAAGCCAGCGAAGTCTACGCTGTCTAAGAAGCGTATACATACTTTGAAGGCCAGCACGTGACAACACCTCGACATTTGTCACTTTATCTTTCCACGAGATGCCGAGGATGCGGCGTAGACACCGCAAATGGAAGGTATTGAGCCTTCTTTCTTGCTTAGCATAGGTCGTCCAGGTCTCGCTGCCATATAGGAGTGTGCTGGTGACGCAGGCATTATATACCGCAGCTTTGGTCTTCATTGTGAGTTTAGAGTTTCCCCAAACACGCGATGTGAGGCGGGCAAAGGTAGCTGCAGCTTTGCCAATGCGGCTGTCGATTTCTGTATCCAGTGAGAGTTTGTCATTGATGGTAGACCCTAGGTATGTGAAGTGGTGCACCACTGCCAATTCATAGTTATCGATAGTGATAACTGGTGCAGCACCCACATCCTGACTCAGCACATTCGTTTTCTTTAGACTTATTGTGAGGCCAAAGTCCTTGCATGCTTTAGTGAAGCGATTCATCAAGCTCTGAAGCTCCTGTTGGCTTTGAGTGACGACTGCAGCATCATCAGCGAACAACAAGTCTCTTATAGTGACCCTTCTGATTTTTGTTTTTGCCTTCAGCCTTGAAAGATTAAACAGACGGCCATCTGACCTAGTGTGAAGGCATATTCCTTCAGTTGCATCTCTGAATGCATGTTTCAAGAGTAAGGCAAAGAAGATTCCGAAGAGGGTCGGAGCCAGAAACACAGCCTTGTTTAACGCCACTTCGTATATCAAAGGGCTGTGACGTGCTTCCAGCATATTGGACTGTTCCCTTCATGCCGTCATGGAATGACTTTATCATTTCCAGCATTTTAGAAGGGCAGCCTATTTTCAGGAGGATTTTAAAGAGTCCATCCCTACTAACCAGGTCGAATGCTTTTGTGAGGTCTATAAAGGCGATATATAATGGTCTTTTCTGCTCTCTTGATTTTTCCTGAAGCTGGCGGAGAGAGAAGATCATGTCTGTTGTTGATCTGCCAGCTCGGAATCCACACTGTGACTCTGGATATATGCGCTCAGCTAACTTGTGTAGTCGCATTAAGATGACTTTGGCAAAAACCTTACCAACAATACTAAGAAGAGAGATGCCTCTGTAGTTATTGCAATCACTTCTGTCTCCTTTATTTTTATACAGTGTTACAATCTTGGCATCTCACTAGAACCTCTCCCACTGTCGAAAGTAGCCCCTGGCGCCATGCCCTACGCCAATTGGGCAAAATGCTTATAACCGGTGACTGCTACTTCCCGTGTTTTGCCGACACCTATAGGGTGAAGCTGGAGTGTCCTCTCCAGGGCGCGAGCTTGGGCACAGTTATATGGAGATCAAGCTGTTGCCCATGCAGCATGTTCCCCCTCTCCACACAGCCGGTAGATCCAAATTAACGGCAGTAGCCGATACAGTTTGGTACCAGCCATGTCGCAGGAGACATAGGATAATATTAATAAAATATGTCACTACAAGGTTCATATTGATAAATTCTGTACATATAAATTGTAATTACATGTGATTGTGATTCCTGGTTCACTTTGTAGTGGAATCAGGACACATATATTAGTGAAAGTAATTAATACATATTTATATTTGAAACTTTACCAGTGACTCATTTAAGATAGTCTTATAGAGTGTTAAATGTGTGTGAGTGTCACAGTGTTGTCAAGTGTGGTGGAATAAATTAAATTGTTTATCTGTTTGTTGTTGTTGTGACTTACACTTCATCATATACATACCCTAGACATTTAACGTAGTCATCACAATATTCCAGAATAATTCTGACTGAGGTATAATGTGGTAGCAAGTAAGGTTATCTGCAAAACACTAGACCTATTAGATACAGATACCTTCACAGCTGATCTCAGTCAGTACACTAAGTCCCCTATAAATATTTATAACATCCCACTTTACCACACTCATTACGCCTGTGTTTCCAGGATATGCTTCACGCTTTAGTCTATCCAGCTGGAAATTGGTACCTGGCACTGCTCTTAGTGAAGTCAAAGACAGCTAGGATGAGAACTGGTCACGCCATGTTATGAAGCTAGGCCCTTTATGTTGAAGTCTCTAACAATTCACTCCCATACGGCAATATATGCTATGGGACCACCTTTACCTTCTAATTATCTTACCCTGGGAGTTCCAGAAGAAGGACCAGTCTTGTAATGGTTTGTTATCAGTAACTACCTTTCCGAATAAAACTGACTAGAACCTGGGTCCACACAGGCAGACACGTACAGCTCTACGAGTGGGTTGTGTAAACTGGAGATAATCAGCCTTAAGACCTTTAGTGTATACCGATGAGAAAAGTGCCGATATGCCGGTTCGGGAGAAAGGACCTCTTGAATCTCACTGTTCTCATGAAGTAATTCATGCAGGTAATCGATATTTGAAATGTTCACCCCTGGGGTAAAAGGTAAGATTTATTATAACTAATGAAATGCATAGTTCATTTGTTAGACTCCGTGCTGTATACATACATACAGATCTGTCTTAGACTGCTGTGTTTGTCACTAGACAACATTTAAAGATTTATAAATAACGTGGTATAAATTACGTGGCATATATAATCGCTATCGTTGCTGTCTCATAGTTTATTTTGTCACGACGTTGCTTTTAAAAGAAGACAAAATGGCTTTTTATTTCTAGCTTTACGCTGCTTTATTTAGACTGATATGAAAGTAAGAAATATATTTGCGACTCACGGAAGGATATAATATTTGTTATTGCTTCAGGTGTAAAAATTTGACGTTTAGTAGGAGATAAGTGCGTAATGTTTACGGTTAGATATGTATGACTGGCTATTAATGTTAAATATATTATTTAAAACTGCTGTTAGTGTGACATAAAGTATCTGTTTAATATACTTGGGCTTTCATCTTTGGAAAGGGCTGTTTCATATTTACACGGATAATCGTAGAGATATATTGCGAAAAGAGTATCAGTTTTTATACGAGCTGGAGTACGGTAAGGTGTTATGTAAAATTTAATTTGATAAACAATGACATTTCTCACCCCCACTCCCCTCCTACCACCTTACTCGGGTGCAATTAAACGCCATGCAATTTTCAGCACATGTTACCATCACTCAGAGCTCATTCATCCACTTCTTCTATTACTCTATATCTTTCTTCTTCTTTACTTTCTTCTTCCTTCTTCACGGTTTACTTTTCTCTTCTCACTTTTCTAATTCATGTTTTCTCACCAGCAGCTAAGTTGAACGTTCTTTACTAGTTTGCCCATTTCATTTTGAGTTCTTCATCAGGCAGACCAAACGAAGCAAGGAAAAGACTTGTATGTTTATAGCATCGTTTGGGACTACTATCTGTTTGTTATAATCGGGGACAAAATTACTGACAGTACCGTCCTTTGGCTGACATCTGTAAGGTATAACTTTAGACAAACATTTTCACACTATTATTCATGGCAACCATTTCTATCTGTAGGTTAAGTTTATAACTTGAGAGAAAAATGCTGATAGTGTCTTCCACAGCTACAATTTGTATCTGTAAGGTGTAGCCATCAGCGGCCGAAAAACCAAGACTGGCCAGGCCCTCCTATACTCGAGCAAGACCACAGTCTGCACTAGCAAGTCAAGGTGCTGAAGACGGAGGCAACCAGCCAAGAGGCGCACCACAGCAATCAGGATGCCACGCACACGCGCTATGGAAATATGCCTATATCTGCGAAACGTTATGGCACTCGCCCTGTGACGGACACCCAGGCAGGTGCAGTGCCGGGCCCTCTGTCTCAAAAGGGCCCAACCCCTACTACTGGGGGTCCTTCTCAATTGTCCCGTGGAGCCAGGAGGCATGAGAATAGAGCTACTGGCAAAGCAAAGCAAAGACCACTTTAAAAAGTGCACTGGAATGCTGAAGGCGTCAACAGTAAAAATAAGACGGCTACAGCAAAAAATTAGAGCTCGAAAATATCTTAAATGAAGAGCGTCAATAGTAAAAAAGACGGCTACAGCAAAAAATTAGAGCTCGAAAATATCTTGAATGAAGAGCACTAGACACAATCCCAGCAAAAGAAAGACTGATTGTATGCGGAGTCACAAAGCTGGTAGCTCGTAAGCACTACAAACCATATTGGAATAGTGAACTAGAGAAACTGCACAACGACGTGGAAACATCTCGAAAGCAGGCAGAGACCAGTCCATGCCAAGAACACCACAATAACTACCAGCAAGTTAAGGTCAAATTTCAAAGGGCCAAGTTGCAGGGCAGGCGGAGAAGCTGGAAGGAGAAAACAGAGTTCTTGAACTTTGAAAGAGATACAAGGAAACTTTGGAAGCTGGTAAAACAACTTAACGATGAGGGTACAGGGAGAAACTCAAAGATTGCACTGTACATAGATGGAAACATCCTCATGGGAAAACAGGCAGCTGATCACTTTGCAGACTCTTTTGCTAAAGACAACAACATCGAAGTTAGCCCAGAGAAACAATAGGAGACTCGTGAGAAACAACTATACGCAGGACGAGATGGAACCATACCTGAAGTTATGGAGGCACCAATCACATTCAGTGAACTGGAGCTTGCAATATCCAAATTGAAAATGAGAAAGTCGCCAGGAGTTGATGGAGTGTCCAATGAAATGATTAAGAACTTGGGAACCACAGCAAAAGCAAAGCTGCTGCAGATCTTCAATATCTGTTGGAACTCAGGCATAGTTCCACAGACCTGGAGGGAAGCAATCATGATACCACTCCTAAAACCAGGAAAAGACAGTTCCACGGCCTCCAGCTACAGACCAATAAACCTTACAAGCTGTCTCTGTAAAACAGTGGAACGTATCATCAACCTCAGGCTACAGTGGTACCTTGAAAGTGAAAACCTTCTTGTACCACAGCAGCCGGGCTTTAGGCTGTGTTACTCTACTGAAGAACAGGCAACTTACATTTCCCAAGAGATTGAGGATGCGTTCCAAGATAAGAAACTGGTACTAGCAGCATGGATAGATTTGACAAGGAAAGCATTTGACAAGGTTTGGAAAGAAGGGCTTCTGAAGAAACTGAGAAACTGTAGAGTGAATGGTAGGATGTACAAATGGGTAAAAGCATACTTGCATAACAGAAGAGCCAGAGTACAACTAGATGGCCTGAAGAGTAAGAAGATTCTACTGCGTCATGGCGTCCCTCAGGGAGGGGTTCTGTCCCCCACACTTTTCCTAGTCTGCATCTACGACCTGGTTGCTGAATTACCACATGGAATGAAAGTGGCAATGTACGCTGATGACCTGGTAATATGGTGCACAGATGAGCATGCAACAGTGGCCACCAAACTGCTACAAAGAGCTATAGATGCCTTAACCTCATGGGCAAATAGATGGTGTGTCAGCATCAACACAGACAAGTGCAGCACTACGCTCTTCACCTTCTCTCCCAAACAAAAAGCTGGTGTCATCAAGATAAATGAAGAGCTCCTGAGAGAAGATAAATAACCTACCTATCTCGGAGTTACATTCGATGATAGGCTGACATGGAAGCAGCACATCAACAAGGCAGCAACAAAGGCCAGGAGGAAGTTAGCCATCCTGAGAAAACTAAGTGGAACCACATGGGGAGCCAGCGGGAAAATACTTAGTAAAGTTTACCAGCAGGGCATACGACCACACCTGGAATATGGGTCAGCTGCGTGGTGTCCAGCATCAAACACCACATTACAAGAGCTAGATAAGGTGCAAAACCAGGCGCTTAGGGTCATCACGGGGGCAATGAAATCAACGCCTATAGTGGAGATGGAGAAAATGGGGAGGATACAAGCACTGAGAGAACGCAGAGACACGAAAGTGCTAACACAGGCTGAAAAGTTCCTCTGTATGCCAAGCCATCCAATGAAGGACAGATTCCAAAACCTAGCAATGGGGCGATTGGAAAGAAGCAGCTTTATCCACCACGATTTCGTAGACAAACGTCAAACCTGCCTGAAAATGACAGCCCCCTAAAGTCTGTGCCAGAACAAACCCCTGGAGAGAGGAGCCTGGACTACCAGTACACATCCAGACAAAAGTGAAAGGAATATTCGACAGGGATGAACAGAACAGCGTGCAACGTAGGACAGTCACTCTTAGTTTCCTGGATGATGAATACCCACAGGACCTGTGGGTCCGAGTATACACGGATGGGTCAGCACAGGATGCAGTAAAGAATGGAGGAGCAGGAGTGTACATAGAATACCCAAACAACACTAGGGATACGTTGAGAGTACCAACTGGGAAATTCTGTAACAACTATGATGCAGAAATCCAGGCAATCAAGGTGGCAACTGAGAAACTGTTGAGCACCAATCTCGGTCCACAGCCTGTTGTATTCCTGACAGATGCAAGATCAGCACTCCAAGCACTTCAGTCCAGAAAATTGCCAGGTATACAAAAGCCCTACTTTCTGAGCTGTGCAACCAGCGCAGGGTCGCCATGCAGTGGATACCGTCTCATTGTGGAATACCAGGAAATGAGAGAGCGGACCGACTGGTTAAAGAAGGTGCGGCAGACGAGCATCCGGATGTACCAGTTACGTACCATCAGAAGAAAAAGATGATCAAATCAATCAGAAAGCCACCAACACCAACACAGGATGATTACCAAGCTATGGGTAGATTAGAACAAATTGTCATTCTGCGCCTCAGAACAGGACACAATAGACTCCGCAGCCTCATCTATACAAAATTCAAGATTGACAATTCAGCCATGTGTACATGTGGACAGGCACCCCAGACTGCGAAGCACATACTTCAGAATAACCCCAATTATGATATATTGAGTCAAACCCACTGGCCCAGAGAAACAACACTAGAAGCAAAACTATACGGACCTCTGTATAAACTACAAAAGACAGTGAAGTTTATACAAGAAACAACATTGCAGATATAGACAATATAGTTCAAGCGAACGAAAGAAGAAGAAGAAGAAGAAAACAATCCACAATAAAATAATAACCTCACTAGCAAGTGATTTTCTATCACACCAAAATACACTCAATCGCACAGGAGAATCGTATTGATTTTAAAACCACCAACTACATGTAAAATTACTCAAAACCAGGACAATTTAACTAACAGGTGTGGTCCCCAGTTCTCTTGACGAAAACGGGCGATTCTGTATTGTTAATAATCCGGGAAGATAAATTACTCCTCAGCTAGGAAATACTATATTTTCCCCCCGAATTTGGTGTTCTAATGCGATGGAGATAAGCTCTCTCTGTACCAACTAAGCACCCTACAAATCTGCTGCCTTCGGCTTGAGGCGATAATCGTAGTTGACGGAGATTTACGAGTGATGGGACAATTTCACCCGCTGATTTATCCAACAATACCTTCTGCTAGCAAACGAGTAACCGTTAGAGGGGTCAATTGACGCACCTCCTTTACAGGTTAGTGAAGAGCTTGAGCACCAAAGGCAGGTAACGGGTACAGGCAACTGACTAATTCTCTCTGACGTGATGTCAGTATGCGCTGTTTTGACTGAGAGTCAATGGGTCTGACCTTATTGCCGTAAAGCGTGGATGGCAATGAAAGCAGCCCGTATGTGCTGGGTAACTGCAAGTAGTTGCAATTAGATGCTGTAATTATGTAATGCAGGAAAATGTATCTCTTATGCTGGAGAAAAAAAAACCCTAACTACGGTTCTCCGGTCAACCACAGTATAGCCAACAGTTTCCCGTAAAGACTCCCAAACTTAGAGAAAATTATACTCCTTCACTGTTTGGTCTTTCTGTAAGCTGTGGAAAGAAAAACTAATCGCAAAGGCCGCTAATGGTATTGCGGTAAATATTAAGGCTCTCAGCGTAGAGCACAATGCGCAGCAAATGAATGACCTGTGCCCTAGACGAGTTGTTGAAGTATCAGGTGTGGTAAGGAGGGAGGGATCCCGTTACACGCCTATTGAGGCATATTGGGAATACGGTGTTAGGCCCGTATTTTCTTGACCATCGGCACACTAGGGGTGATGTGGTCAGCATCACGCCGGCCGCCTTAACCTTCCAAGAGTTGTTCTGGTACCCAATTCATGAGGCTGGGTCGACCCGGGAAACGTTTGCGGTCTAAACAAATCCCACCTCAACTGGGGATCGAACCATAGACCACCGAGCTAGGAAGCCAGTGGACTTACCACTGCGCTACCGCGGCTCCCATCAGGTGTGGTGCGACGAAATTAAGTCCCGATTGAGACTCTAGCTGATCAACTAACTTTGACTTGTATAAAGAAAACGAATACTTACGGGAGAGGTCAAATGACCCACTACCAGGGCAAAGTGGAGTTGTAATCAGGCGACTTCGCAGTGTTACAATAGGCAACCACTGCTATTTGACTTTCTGAACTGCTGTGTCGGAATAGCGATCTGCTATGGTATGTGCCCAAGTAACTGGAGGGCAACGGAAGCAGATAGTATGTGCCTTACTGATGGGTAATGCTGGAATCTGACAATATTTTGTCAAACTAATGGATGTTACAGGAATCATGGTACAAGGGTGTCCGATATCCCATGAAAATAAACAAGTAATCAATATCCTATTAATAACCCGTATCAGACACATCTTTTTATCCCCTCCCACACCTTCCAAATTAACACAGACTCTCCCCTCTTTTTCGCAATCATAAACTCTCACTTATTGTATCTTCTACCTGCAGGTATCAGACTCTCGAGTAAAGTTCCGCCCCCTAATCGATTAAAAGTCTTCCTTCGCTTGCGTGGCTAAACGTGAAGCGGCCTATTTAATCTGATGTCACGGTTTGGGCCAAATTACTTCACACACTCACAGTTTACGAAGCCGAATGTAATGTTTGAAAAATATTTAAGGCTATACACTCATCTCAAGGAAATTAAAAGTTTCCCGATAGATAATTACTCTCGTACGTAATAAAACCAGATAGGTTACAAAAATAGCAATGAGCTTATCCTCAGTATTTACAAAATAGCAATATTCTTTACAGTAATATTACACAATGGCTCATACCTTCCGTCTCAAGGAAATCACTCTTAATTAATCCTTTGTGATTTTGATTGGTGGCGCACTTCATAAAACTCAGCGTTTCCCTGTCACGGAAACGTGTATCTTACGGGAAAATGCCATTTATACGAGTGTATATATATATATATATATATATATATATATATATATATATATATATATATATATATATATATATATATATATATATATATATATATATATATATATATATATATATATATATATATATATATATATATATATATATATATATATATATATATATATATATATATATTTAAGATGAAACGCTGTAACGAGGAACTGTATTCCATATAATTAAGTTAAAACATCTAGCACCTAACTACTGCATTGATTAAGCAAATGTGCTTACCCAATACAAAAAATCCTGAACACACTGCAACTGGTATTTGCTATAGCGCAGAATATCACTTTGTAAGGTTGCAGAATTCTCTGGAGACATTGGCAAGGAAGTGTGGCCGTTGACATATAAGCTGATGATGATGATGATTGTCTACTATTCCCTACTTCTCTATTTTGGATTATTGTTGATCGTATAGGGTTTGTATCGCTGCCCTAAACAGTAGGCAGCCTTTGTTTGATGGTGTTAGGTTAACTTCTTTCTCACAGACGATTACAACAGTGCATAACTGACAGTTGATTGATGATTCAACAATTTGATGAAAATATTTCACGCTGACAGTAGTGAACATTTAATGTAGAAGTTTATTTACACGAAAATCGTTGTCATGAGGGCCGACTGAGTTTGGATTTCGACTTTCTAGACCTATAGTCGAACTGCCGCTGGAAAACTTCCCAAGTCATGAGAAAGTATTCGATTGTGACAACCCATTGTCCACATCAAGCAACGTTCTTATTAAACTCATGATACAGCACCCAATTATGCAATGAATTGTGTACCTAACAAGGATACATTACCACAAAAGACCAACCAGAAATAATTAGAAGACGTCGTTAGTACGGCTCATTTTGTTTACCTAACGGAAGTAATACAAACGTATTATTTGGCTTAGTAACAGAGCATAAACGAAGGACGGAGACAGATCGGCGAGAAGAAACGGGAACGAAAAGGTTACTGGACATTTCCCACGAAACAGACAACGAAATAATGGGTAATGGACAGATTCTCCACCAAACCTGCCACGCTAACATATACATATATAGATATAAATTGCCACACCAAGCTGACCACTGACGTCAACACGAAGATCATGTCACTTGGTTAATATTTTCAAGACAAACTACGAACACGATAAACAAGCATTGCGCTACATTGTCAAATCTCGCTTTTGTGAAAGCGAATCACTTCACCGACACCAAAAAGACGTACCGGACAATGCCATTTTAATCTCAATGAATCCATACAAAGGCATGCCCAATATGAATGAACGCTGAGGGTCTCAGTGACATTCAGAAATAGATCAAGGAAAAGAAATATCTTTCTGCACCCAGGCAGTGGATACTTTAGTTAGTATTTTCGTATTAGGCTTCATTCATCATCATCACCTAGTTACTGCGTAGTATAGAAATAAGATTAGATTGGGTATTTTTATGCATTAATTACCATCTTCTTTTACAGGTAAAATTTATATTTAGTGTCATTGTGTATGTATTATTCTTTGGGTTGTTGTGCTACATATAAGTAATACTATAAATATTGTAACCGTGTTTTCGTTACCAACATAAGTTATTTTCATCAATAGAAAAGGAAAGAAAGAGTATGAGAGACATACAGTTCTTCTTTTCTTACTCTTCTGTTCACTCAAGAGGATAGAGGGGTTGGGGGGCTCACGTGCTATCGGAGAGGATAGATAGATTAGTAGAGACAATAGTGTCATGGGATACTGAATCACCGGGACTATATTCTGGGAACTTATCCCGATTTCCCAAATTCGCCTTCCTCTGTCTCTACAGTCTATCTTTACCAGGTTGCAAGGCCATTCTGAGCCATTGATCGACTTTTGTTGACGGAATTCATGACACCAGGGACCACAATAACGTCAGAAGTTTATTGTGGAACACTGAAGAAGCTTCGTCGGTCGATCCAAAACAAAAGGCGCGGAAAGCTCACCAGTGGCGTCACGATCCTGCACGACAACACGCGGCCCCCACACTGCTGCTCGCACAAAGGCTTTACTTGAGCAGTTTAAGTGGGAAATTTTCAACCACCCCCCTTACAGCCCGGACTTGGCACCAAGCGATTATCATCTCTTCGGCAAGATGAACGTCTGGCTGGCTACCCGGCGCTTCGACACCGCCGAGGAGCTCATGGATGGAGTCAACAACTGGCTAAGTACCCTGGCGGCACCGTTCCTTGACCAGGGATTACAAAAACTCGTGCCACGGTACGACAAGTGCCTGAATTTGGGTGATGACTATGTGGAAAAGTAAAGCAGTGATGTATGTAACTTTTGTATGTATTTAGATGTTATTGTCAATTTTTAAAAATTTTTACCAGCCAATCGGAGGTTGATTTTGGAATAGCCCTCGTATATCGGCTGTTGTTGGTTCTACATAAAGTAGGCTTATGTAAATTACAGAATAATGGCATTTTATAAGTTGTTTTAGGTTCCAACTATTACGCCAAAGTTGCCGTCTGGTGAGTCAGCGTTCCTTTGATAAAAGTATTCGCTGTGTGTCTTTTCTTAGCTCCATTTATTCCTATGTATTCCATCTCTGGATTATCCATACACTTTCATGTGATAAGGCCAGATATTATGTAAGAGGAATGATGTGTGACCTGATGAACGTGAGTTGAATTTATAATAAAATTGTACGGAAATGTCCTCGACATTGTTCCAGTTACAAGACTGTAAAGCGACACTAGAGACTGTCTAGTTGATGCCATAACCTTATGAGCATATCATCTATGATTTATTTGGAGCTACGAGATGTACGAGTATAATAAATGTGTAATTGAATCGTCCAACCTGGCCTTTTGAATATCATTTATGTTGAAGTTTACGGCTTTGGGCGGAGACAGAAAAGGACATACCTCTATCGGCACATGACTTAAAGCAGTGTCCGACTCATTATATAATAATCAAATATATCTAAAGAACTACTAGCCCAAAGAAAACTAACCGTAACAATGTGGGCCAAGCTAAAGGATCTTTGATCTACAATTATAAAGAAAGAAATATTTCAAGTCGTCGCATTTGATTTCAAGCACTCATGAAATGTTCCAAGATGGCGACCTTCATCGTCTGCTAACCTGTGTGAAAGGTTGAATGAACTTTTTTTCAAAGAAATTATGTCGATTGTACTTCAAGGCTGAAGTATCATTCAGGAAAAGACTTTCCTGCAGTAAATACGAGTTCCAGTTTCACGTTTGATGCCGAAGATGGCGTATTTTTATGAAGACGACGGACCAAAGCGATGTCCTTGTTCAAATCGGCTGTTCGTGACCTCTAGGCCTAACCTGGTCTACTGTGGGTGATTTTCATCGTTCCTTGCTGAAAGTAACGTGGAATCCAGGAGGAAATTTTTTCTGGCGTTACAGATAAGTGTATTTATGGTTACATACAGCCTGTGTTGCTGATGATATAGTTTGCAGAGTTTTTTTTGTCATTTATGTATTTACGTATCTACATGTTCTGTAAATAGTGGGAGGTTGGTTTGGGACCTATGAATTCGTCAATACCTCTCAGGATGATCGGTGAATTCATGAGTATTCTGTAGTTTTATGCATCTGTTTGGTTCATATTAAGGTGTCGTCGTACATTGCTGAGTGTTACTGCCTTGATTGAATTAAGTAGGTCCATTATTTGTCTAGTTGCGAAAGTACTGTTAATTGGCAAGTTTGTTTTTGTGGTTAAGTTGTGTGTAATTTTGTATTCAGTTGTTCTTCATTATTGTTTGTGAATTTGTGGATCTTACCTTGCTATCACTAAGTTATTAGATGTCATATACTCGTATGTTGTAAAATCGTGCTTGTCCTGTCATATGTGTGATAGAGCTAAATTTTGTTAATTTGTTCTATCATTCAGATATTTCTGCCTTATTTCTTCATTAGTATTTTCTTCATTTAGCTCTTGTCACTGTATTCAGTCAACTTGTTTGCATCTCTGTCCTTTTATTGCTCCTATTATAACATCTAGTAGTATATCTATTATTACATGCAGTTGGGTGATTTTGAAGTGGTGAAATAAGTGTTGAATATATTGCTCACATATTCATTATATAATATTTACATTATTGTTTAGCTATTGGAAAGCAAAATAATTTTAAAATATGGCTAGTTTGGAGTATTTTATTAAGATTGGAAAAGAATGTGGTGAGGAAGGTGAAGCCTTACTGTCATATGGATCTACTGAGCTTGCTAAAGAGTTAAAGAGGTTGGAAGATGCAGCCAGAGATCAAAGAAAATTGGAGAGAGAGGAGAAGACAGCAGCTGCCGAATTAGCTGATAAAATGAAACAAGAAGAATTAGCTGAAAAAAGAAGAGAAGAAGAATTAGCTAAGCAGAGAAGAGCAGAAGAGATGGCTTTTGAAAAAGAAAAAGTAGCCTATGCTCAAGCTGAGATAAGAGCACAACAAGAGCTTAGAATACAGGAGATTGAATTGGAAAAATTAAGACTGCAACAACCACAGGTTAATCCTTTGAATGGTGGTGCTGAGAAAAAAGACTATTCTTCTGCTTTTAAGCTAAATTTGCGTAATTTTAACTCAAATATCGACGATATTTCATGCTATTTGAATAAGTATGAAACATATTGCCAAGAGTTTAAAATTGATAGAGCTACCTGGTCTAGTAGGCTCATGAACTTATTGGTGGGTGAAACACTTACTGCAGTCTGTACCTTAGATGATCAGACTAGAAAGGACTATGAGGCTATAAAAGCCATGTTACTGAAAAAGTATCAGTTAGATGAGAATGGCTACAGGTTGAAATTTAAGTCATTAAGAGGCAGATATAATTTTAACAAAAAATTTCAACAGCCTCAAAGAAATTATAACTCTTATGATGATGGATATTATGGTCAACAGTCATAATTCAGATCTAATGATTATCAAAATAGAGGAGGATATAATGCCAGATTAGGCAGAGAACAAAGGTCATTTTATAGAAATAATGACAATTCTTTTAATAATAGAGGTTCTCAACAGAACAATGACTTCAGACAGTCAAGAAACCCTGATTGTTCAAATGCTATCGTACATGTTGGTGACAATAATCCAATTCAGAATAATAGTAGTTTAGCTCATGCAAATGCATGTAGTGTTGATTTATCCAACAGTGCTAATTGTTCTGAATGTAACTCTTTGTTTCAGCTACAGGGAGTCCCAAGGCTTCTATCTAGACATCCATTACCAGTCATGTCCTCATATGATGGTACAGGTTCACTGGTTCTTAATAAAGGCTTTGTGAACTACAAACTAGTATCACTTTTGAGGGACACTGGATGTACTACGATTGGAGTGCGCAGATCGTTGGTGGATCAGTCAGATTATACAGGAAGAGAGGTGAAATGCATTACATTTGGAGGCACAGTGGAATACTATTCAACTGCGGAAGTATTTTTGGATACCCCGTACTTTACAGGGAGAACTCTCGTGTGCCTGTTAAATTACCTTAGGAAATATTCCTGGCATTCGTGAATGTACAAAGGATGATATTGAAAAATGGGAACAACGGCATCTGATATGTGCAAATGCTGTTACAACCAGAGCTCAGGCTCGTGCTGAATTGGATAGTCACATCCAAAGTGATAATGTGGTAGATGAGGTGATGAATGATGAGAATGAGACTGAAGAAGAGGTGGATAATGAAGAGCATAATAATGATAATGAGAATAATGATAATGAGGAAAATAATGATGATGAGGTAAATAATGATGAGGAAGAGGAAAGTGATGATAATTTCCAGGTGGATTTTATTGATAAGGAGTCTTTTATTCAGAGACAAAATGATGATGATTCCTTGAGGAATTTTTTTCAAAGTGCAAAATCAAATGATTTGATATTTGATGATAATGCTAAACACTGGTACACTTTAAGGAGTGGTATTTTGATTAGAAATTTTCAGGATTCTACATCTGTAAAAAAACAGATTATGGTACCAGCTTGTTTTCGACCATTTGTTTTACGACATGCCCACGACATTAATTGCGCGGGTCATTTAGGTATTGCAAGAACAAAGCAAATGATTTTGTCGCATTTCTTTTGGCCTGGTGTGGCAAAAAATGTTAAAGCTTTTTGTCGCACATGCACAGTGTGCCAAGGTGTAGCAACAAAAAGGCCTAAGCATAATGCTCGTATCCAGGCGTCTGATATTTCTTTGCGTCCATTCGCAAAGATGGCTATTGACCTTATTGGTCCATTAAAGGTCACATCAGCTAGAGGGCATAAATACGTGCTAACATGCATTGATATGTGCACAAGATGGCCGGAAGCGATACCTCTTAAAACAGTAACAACTGTTGACATAGCGGATGCACTATTTTTAATTTTCAGCAGATTGGGTTTTCCCGAAAACATACTATCTGACCGGGGATCTCAGTTCGTCTCTCACGCAATGAAACAGGTGATGAAAATGTTCGATATTGAACGCTCTCTTAGTTCAAGATATCACGCAGCAGCAAATGGAAAAATTGAGAGATTAAATAGGAGTTTAAAGCAGATGTAAGGTAAAGTTACCACTAAATATCCACAGGATTGGGACAGAGTCTTGCCCGCGATTTTATTCGCTTACGGAGAAATTCCCAACGAACACACCGCGTTCGCTCTATTTGAGTTGGTTTTTGGTGCGAAACCTAGGGGACCTATGTCCATTTTAAAACAATTGTTGGTTGGAGCTGACAAGAATGAAGAGGTTCAAATCTCATACCAATATGTTGTCAATTTGAGAAAAAAGATTATCGACGCATGTCAAATAGCAGTGCAAGCGTCAGAAAAGGCCAAATTAAACGCTCGTCTGTTTGCCAATCAAAACAGGAAACTGCGCCGATTATGGCCGGGTGATGAGGCCTACATATTATTACCAAACAAAGACAACAAATTACTTGTGTCATGGAGAGGACCGTATACAATTATTGATAAATTGTCAGATGTTGACTATATTTTATCTATTAATGGGAAAGAAAAAACTTTTCATATTAATATGTTACAGCAATTTCATACACGTCCTCCGCATCTTAAACCAGTCTTTGAAGCTATTGACGAATCTATTGATCGTCGCTCGTCTTTAGCGGTTATACAAGAGGAGGGGTCTGACTTATGTGATGGTACTGAACTACTTTTATCATTACAAATCTTACATCTTTTAGCTACTGAGAGTTGGAAAGATGTTTCTATTGCACGAACTCTTGCTTCTCATCAGAAGGAGCAAATTTCTCAGTTACTGCAATCTTTCTCTGATGTGCTCACGGATGTTCTTTGGCAGACAGATATCATTCAACATGATATCGTACTAACAGATTATTGACCTACCAAATTGAAATCTTATCCTATACCTATCCATTTACAATCACAGGTACAGGAAGAAATAAAAGAAATGATCAAATTAAATATCATTACCCCATCACATTCACCTTACAGTTTTCCTATGGTATTGATTAGGAAAAAAGATAAATCTATTCGCATTTGCATAGATTTCAGGCGGTTAAATGCCCTGACTATTCCAGAAGCAGAATCATTACCATTGTTAGATTATCTTCTGGACAAATTAGCTACTGCCACTTTCTTTACTAAATTTGACTTGTCAAAAGGATATTGGCAAGTGCCATTATCAGACAGAGCTAAACTTTATACAGCTTTCTCGACACCTCTAGGATTGTTTCAATTCAATTTTATGTCGTTCGGTCTTGTTAACGCTCCTGCTACCTTTGTTCGCATGATGCGAAAACTTTTTTCTGACCGTGAGGATTTAATCACTTATAATGATGATGCGAATTTGTTTATCATTGTGAAATTTCTTTTCTTGGTCATAAAGTAGGAGGTGGATTTCTTAAGACCTGAGGATTCTACTATCTCGAAAATCTTAAATCGATATTAACTGAAATTTAGGCAGATTTCTTAAACCTGAGGATTCTACTATCTCGAAAATCTTAAATCATTTTATCGAAAGGGAACCTTTAGCGATTGTTTTCCGCTTTTCAAAATTGCAACGCTACTTGATGGGAGCCCGATTCACCCTGGAGACAGACCAAAAAGCACTTTCATATCTCAAAACAGCGAGATTCAAGAACGCAAGGGCCGCTGGAGCCTCGCTCGCTCTTCAACCCTACGACTACGAGATAAAGGCAATTAAAGGAAGCCAAAATGTCGTAGCTGACGTCTTATCTAGGTTTATAAAACACCCTATATCACATATCAACTATACGAGTACAGGTGATTCACAGAATTGCATCTAATCTACATACATACTTCATGAGGTCCTGATCAAGAAAACAGCAACTACAATGATTGAAAAAATGCTCTGACATTGCGTACGCTAACTATGCTGAAAACGTATCTACATGGTTGCATTTTTAAAGAAAGAAACATTGCTGATATGAGAAAGCGGTTCACACAGCAACAGGATGATGATGAATTCTAAAATGCTCAAAATAGAGTGATACCTTGTTGAACTCAGCGCATTACTTACGAATATTGTGGATGAATGACAGTGCTGATATGCAATTTACAGATTTACAAGCATAACTTTGGTAAAATGTTACAAACGATGTCATTTCAAGAGATTTTTGTGCGGACATATTGTGTCAATTTTAATTGGAATTACTAACGTCTACATATTAAAGGGACTGTTAAGTCATGTTTTTGAGTGGGAGTTAAGTGTTTGGGATTCTTACGTACGGGTCTAATTTTTTATAGACACGCTAGTAAGCACGTTTAAAGTTATGTGATGATTTTTTATTTGGGTGCTTTGTGTACTATATTTTTGGAACACAGCTCAACTGAGTATGTGTTAGTTTTTTTTTAAAAATAACGAAAGTTTTCAAATGTTCTTAGTAGTAGTTGGAGGAGAGATACGGGTGAGCTGGCCTCACAGGTCAAGCAGTTAGTTCGCGCTTGAGCGAAGATTTACTGAGTTGTACTGAGAAACTATAATCTCGGGCATTAGGTATCTGGGAGAGCTTCGAGACGGTTGATAGTCTCGCTAGTGTGTCCAGAGTGTTATTTAAGGGAAGAGATTCAATAGATTATTAAAATGCCGTGGATTATATCGGCTATGACTATTTATGACGAACTGCTATTTACGCAACCAATTCCCTGTGGATTATTTCTGCTAATTCAATGTATGATGAATCGCTGTTTATGTGATCAGATTCATTCTGGATTATTACCACATGTTTGCCATTGTAACGTTTTCAACAAGTGAAGTCATTATGGATTATTAGCACATGTTTGCCATTGTAACGTTTTCAACAAGTGAAGTCATTATGGATTATTAGCACATGTTTGCCATTGTAAAGTTTTCAACAAGTGAAGTCATTATGGATTATTACCACATGTTTGCCATTGTAACGTTTTCAACAAGTGAAGTCATTATGGATTATTAGCGCATGTTTGCCATTGTAACGTTTTCAACAAGTGAAGTCATTATGGATTATTAGCGCATGTTTGCCATTGTAACGTTTTCAACAAGTGAAGTCTTTATGGATTTTTAGCACATGTTTGCCATTGTAACGTTTTCAACAATTGACTGTTCCTTGATTCGCTATTCATGCGATCTGATTCATTTTATAATTTTGCATTCACTGGTGAGCTACATTCATGCTATTGTCATCTATTAAACATAAGTGTAATTAGTTTTAATGCTTGTTGTATTTTGGGACTACGTGACTAAATGTTTACCTGACGGGACAGTTTTAGGAGTGGACGTGTCGAGTGCCTGGACTGTTTGCATTTCATTTTTATGTTGGCTGATTTTTTATGGTTACCTCACATTGTTGTCAAATGAATCCTTTGTAGTCGATGGTGTTACTAATTTTTGAGTGTTTATTTGCCTACTCTGGAGCCTAAACCTGGATGATGTACTATTTCATACTAACAGTGAAATTTGATGAGACCATCTTTTCACTCCAGTGATGTTTTGAACTCACACCATGTAAATAATGAAAACGTCGTTTCCATTATTTGACCGGGGGGGGGGGGGGGGGAGTAAATGTTATGAGTAAAGTTCATAACATATATGTCGATATTAATACAGTTCGACATGTAATTTATTTGTTTACGTACATTGGCCTTGGTTACAGGACGTGACGTCATTACTTTTGGTGGCCAAATGGCAGACGCCAAAGTTGCCGTCTGGTGAGCTCAGCGTTCCTTTGATAAGAGGATTAGCTGTGTGTCTTTTCAAGGTGTTGGACGTATGTGTTCTCGGCTCCTGAGTGTTAGCAGATTTATTGGTCATATTCCTATGTATTCCATCTCTGGATTATCCATACACCTCCGTGTGATAATGCCAGATATTATGTAAGAGGAATGACGTGTGACCTGATGAACGTAAGTTGAATTTATAATAAAATTGTATGGAAATGTCCACGACATTGTTCCAGTTACAAGACTGTAAAGCGACACTAGAGACTGTCTAGTTGATGCCATAACCTAATGAGCATATCATCTATGATTTATTTGGAGCTATGAGATGTATAATAAATGTGTAATTGAATCGTCCAACCTGGCCTTTTGAATATCATTTATGTTGAAGTTTACGGCTTTGGGCGGGGACTGAAAAGGACATACCCCTATCGGCACTTGACTTGAAGCAGTGTCCGACTCATTATATAATAATCGAATACCTTGTATATCTAAAGAACTACTAGCCCAACGAAAACGAACCGTAACAACCATTCCTTTAATGGTGTATTTTTCGGAAGTCTACATAGCCAGGTCATCAGCATAGAGTGAATTGTATACATTCCTATTGATGTTTTTAGAGACAACTTATAAAGTCGCTAAAACAACTTAAAAAGCCATATTCAAGTCCAAATGGGACAGAGAACACCCAGGTCACATAAAAGACAATGCCTATCACCAGTGTTCTAGGCAAGACCAGGTCATCATTTTCCGCTTACAATAGGTTGAGGTACCATTTTTATCACTAATACCGGATTGGTCTACAGATCTGTGCTCCTGTGGCACCAGCTCCATGACATCCGAACACCTGCTCCCGTTCTGCCCAACATACAGTCATGAACGGAGTGACATATGGCAACAACATACTTCTCTCCATGAAAAACTTGTTGATGATGTCAGGAACATTGGGCTGACTACTACCTTTATTAGAGTTCTTAATGTAGATGTCTGAGGGCGAATGAGAAAGAAGGGGAAGAAGAAGATATAAATAGTATGTCGGTTGTCTAAGTTCTGCAAATAGCCAATAGGCTTTTGAGAATTACATAAATAGTATACATTATCTTGTCGGTTAATAAATAGTCTGGAGTTATTATAAGTTATATGAATAGTTTTTTTTTATGGGTAACGTGAATAATACAAACAGTTATGGCGTGTTTCATATGCAACGAAATCCTAAAATCTGGCTGTAGATTTAAAACACAAATCAGGAAGATGTGGAACAGTTTGAACAGGACATTTCTGATCAGACCAAACCAGCTGCCATCTTCCCATGCAAGGTTTTCTGCATTAGATCTCTAACGTCTTCTGTTTCTTGTCTTCATGGTGCACTCTCATAGACTCTTTCCTGGCCTCCTCTT